>QVNV01002471.1:0-14474 GCA_014825455.1 Pseudomyrmex pallidus
GGATCTTGGGTGCAGTAATGAAGACTGTGTGTGTTTTCTTTTTTTGAAACGTTTCGACTTGTATTTAAGTCATCTTCAGTCATTAGAAAGGTCAACACTCCATATTCAATAACTAAAGATTTAACATATGTATTGAATGTATTGTAGATGGTGTCTTGTTTGCGAGAAGAATAAAAAAAACAGTTTGATTCTTCTCGCAAACAAGACACCATCTACAATACATTCAATACATATGTTAAATCTTTAGTTATTGAATATGGAGTGTTGATCTTTCTAATGACTGAAGATGACTTAAATACAAGTTGAAACGTTTCAAAAAAAGAAAACACACACAGTCTTCATTACTGCACCCAAGATCCTGCACATGGTTTACATAGCCCGTTTACGCAACACATTTGAATATGCATTTACATTTTTTAATTTTCTTCCTTTAATTAAAAAAAAAAAAAAATCACAGATTCTTAAATTCCGCGAATTTTCTGTTGTTGCGCGCGTTATTGCCAGCAAGTTCGTATTTCCCGCGTAAGTAAATAGAACGTAGGGAAAAATTTACTCGGGTTTGGGGAGGGAGAGGTAGATAAGTACACGGTGACACTTAGCAACCGTTTGAACGTTAAACGAACTATTAATATGTCAAGGTTATCGGACAAGGACCATTGCGCAGCAAATGGACGGGGGCTTTCTTTCTTTTTGTTCTTCGTCTAATCTTCCGCTATTTTCTCTTTTTTTTTATCAATCTCGAAAGTACGTCCCTAACTTCCAATTCATTAACCCATCGTCTTTACTTTCTCCGGTGTTTTTTACAGTATTTCTGGTTATTGAAAAAGGTAAGAGAATTTATTACGAAACATTATATACAGGGTTATTAAAACGTTCGCCGAAGAAGATATTTACGCGAGAGAAAAAGAGATCGTACAATAGCAATAATTCGAAGTCCAAGACGTTATAGTTTAAATACAACAGAAAACACCGTTTTCCGGAATATAGCGTCGCTTGGGGAACTGTCGTCGCTATCGATGGCCAATAATCGCGAACACCCTCGCAAGGAGCGCAAGGAAGAAAGAGAGAGAGAGAGAGAGGAGGGAGTGATGGTATACACCTTATACCTCCGAGTATACGTAAACAACGAGTGAGAGCGAGTTCCGTTATCAGCAGCGCGCAGCGCGTCCCGTTCCCGACGTCGGGGGCGTCGTCGTCGTCGTCGTCTTTATCGCGGACGATGCCGCGCGCGCGCGCGCGCGCCGCGCGTCTTGTTATCAGCGCGACCATTAGAATATCTAAATACCACCCCCGCGTTCCGAATCCCGTCTCTCTTACCCACACGCAGCAGTACTCCGTGAAGCTATTAAAAACACGTTCCTTTCGCGAAGAAAGGACGAAGTTTGTTACGACGATTTACATGCGAACGTCACCGATCCTTCCGACAACAATTAACCCTTCGCAGACACGAGAGACCCCCTCTCCCAGACCCACTCAAACATTTCGAACCGATTTTTCCAGGAAAAATTCATGGTTTTTAAACGCTTGTATCTTCGAAACTATTAGAGATTTTTTTCAATTTGTTTTGTTTTGTTTTTTTTCAAGCAAAATCGATTTAAAAAAACGAAATTTTCGATTTTAAAGTCGGTCTCACAGTCTAGTCGTCATTTTAGAGTCTCTGTATGCAAACGGTTACGATGCTATTGTGTATTAATTTATCGCTTAACAATAAAGAGGATTGTAATCTTTGAATTTTTATGTGTTTATAAAACTACATAAGAAAGAAACTGATAAAAAAAACTTACTTTTAAAAAAACTACTTTTTATTTTTACACGGAAAAAAAATTTGCTACAGCAAATCTTAAACAACTATATGGCCAGCAAGAAAAATTTGTTCAGTCTATCGAGATCTTTGTTTCGTCAACAAAAACGTTTTGTTGCGCCAAAACGTGAAACAAAAATTTAGCAGACTCATCGTATGTTAATAGCAAAACTTTTTTTCCCGTGTACGTTATTAAAAGTTTATTACAATTTATTATAATTATCGCAAAACTCTTAAATTATAATCTCTCCGATAAAATATTGCAATTTTGATATTACACACATATAGGTTAGGTATACCGCGCGCGATTACGTCTATTAAGTTTTGCCTGACAGCGATTTTATCGTAGATAAGCCTTGTATCGTTCGCGTACGCTAAAATCCACAGAAAGGAGTAGAGGGATCTGTCGAGATGCCTGAGGATGGCGGCTGAGAGAGCAAGGGAGCTGGGAGGAGGAAGGGAGAGGGAGGAGTGGCAAAGGTAATCTCTGTACCGAGCGTGCTGCCTTGGAAGGGTTAAGTTGTAGAACGTCGACTGGCCGACGAAGATAAGGACTGCTCTCTTCTCGTCGAGCCGCAGAATCCGCAGGACCCCTCAGCCGCGAAGGATCCCCCGGGGGAGGATCTCCGCGGACGAGATTTCGGAAAGCGCGCGAGAGAGCGGGGACACGGTCTTCTCTCTTGCAAGACGGTCTGATAAAATTACGACAACGACGACGACGACGAGGGATCACGAACGAGCGACTGATCCTCGCGCGATTAATCCTGTGAAGAAGAAGAAGAAGAAGAAGAAGCGTCGCCATTCGACAGCGTCACTTTCGACGTTTCAGAAGGGAGATAACGATCTCGATTCAATCCGAAATGTTCGAGTCGATCCATATCTAAGAAACGTCAACGTATGACAAGTTTAGCAGAGATCAAACTCGAGAGATAAATGTGAATATTCGCGAAAAAGTTGACGAAAAATTCCGCGTATCGGAAAATTCGTATAACAATTCGAAAAAAAAAAATGTTATTTTTAAACCGCGCGCAAACGGGCGATTCATCTACTCGCGACACAATTTATATACCGGGTGCACCTTAACTTACGATAATCTACGAGCGCGCGACTCGATATTACACTCTCGCCTAGATTCGCATTCAGGATCTCCTTCTCTCACCCTCTCACCCTCGCTTTCGTCGCTCTATCGGGCAGCATAAATCAACCCCGCGATCTTAATAAATGCGAGAGAGGAAGAGAACGACGACGACGACGACGACGACGACGACGGGGTAGCAAGAATTGAGAGAGGGAGGGGGAGAGTGCGAGGGCGCGGTGGGAGATGCGAGAGCGGACGGTATGAAACGTCGGGGCGGTTGGTAGGCAGCTAATATCCTCCTGGCCGCTATCCCTAGGCTCATCTCAATAAATTCAATATACTTGTGTAAATCGGAACCCCTCCGTCCCTTCCTCCTCTTTCCTCTCTCACCCCGCTCTCTCCTATCCTCTTTCTCCACCCTCTTTCCGTGGGACGGAGATGAGCTGCGGCCCTCTCTCGCATCCCCCTCGGCGGCGTCCCTTTCCAGTTCTCATCCGCACCCTCTTCCTCCGACCACCCTCTTCCCTCTTTCGTGTACCCGACGCCAACGATAATGTATCGGTTATTGATTACCCGTAATGAGCTGCTCACTTCAATTTTTCCACCCGGTATACCCGACCCGGGGACTGCAAATGTGTGTACGTGCGCGCGCCCGCGCGCGTGTGTGTACGCGCGCGGACGCGAATGTAAAGACGCGCTTAATGGCGCGACAGCGCCGGCATTTTCTCGCGATTTATATGGGAATGTCGTCGCGGCGGCGGTCGGTGGCGCGAGTTATCGGGGGTTGTCGTCACACATGACTTTTGGCAAGGCGTGTGTAAATTGACTCGGCCTTTACACGTTTGCGTGTCTGTGTGTATAATTATACTGGGCAAATAAAAACTATCCCAAATTAGAGATTTAAAGAGCGTACGTTAAAAAAAAAAAAAACATAATTATAAAAATGTTTTTGCTATTTTTTTTTTTAAGCACCTCGACATTTCTCGGTCACTCAGTCTTTTCTAGAGTAAGCGTTAAAATGCACAGACAAAACGAAACTACCCTGTGCGCATTCATTTCATTCGGTGTGTGAGGCAGTATTATCTAACTGTTAGGAAGTAACACTCGGCCCGTCATTAGCGGGGTCGGAGAAAGAGTGCTGAAGGGGTCGAAACGACAGCGGTAACTTTGCCAGGCCGAGCAGCGGAGCACCGGAAAGCGATGGACGACGACACGCCGCTCCCCCGTTAGTTAGATCGATAACGTTAACTCGTTATGTATGTACTGCAACTTACGGTGCATACGAGCGCATTTTATTGCGGCGTTCTCGTTTGGCTCAATTCGAGAGAATCGAGCTAATTAAAATCGTTTCGAGAACGCAGTACGTATTTGAAATTTAGTGAAATAATTACGTCTATATGCGTATATTTAAACAAGTAGAAAAACAATGAAGTGTCTCTCTCACGCTCTTTTTTCTGTTCATCCGCAAACAATTGTTTAACGTCGTGTGTTACACTTGTTGTAGACTAAAATATCTTTGGCTCGATTTATAACAACGATGTAATAAATCTCTTACAAATTTAAAATACTTTTTGAAAAATTCTTTTGTCAAAAATAATTGTTCATTAACCTCTTATAGTCAGACGTAGGTTTCCCAGACCCAATCAGAAATCGCGTCGGCGCTTCTGGAAAAAATTAATTTTTTTCTAAACGCTTATATCTTCGAAACTACTGGAGATTTGTTTAATTTGTTTTTTTTATCGACGCAGAAGTGTTCAAACTATCAATTCAAAAAAAGAAATTGAAAAAATATTTGATCTTAAAGTCTCGTGGGTCTCACAGACCCGGTCTGACTAACTCGTTATTTTTTAGGTCTGACCACAAAGGGTTAATTTTTGATTAAAAAAAAATAAAAATTATCAAAATTTCTCTTCGCAACAGTCTGTTTTGTCAACTTGGCATCAGTCGTTCTTACTGTATCCGAGAATCGTGTATTTCGTGTGAAAGAGATATGGAAGTATTTTATTAGTCGCGAGGAAAAGTTTAATATGGAAGACTTTCGAATTTTCTATCTGTGTTATTAGCGAAAAACCGCGATAAATAACGCGCTCTGTGAGTGATAATAGCACGGAGAGAAGAATGCCTCTCAAGGCTCGTATATTCCAGGTAATTTCTTAGCGATCAGGCGGAGAATTTAACGGCCGAACCCTTACGCGTTAGGGGTGGCTTTTCCCCGTCCCTAATATCTGTCCCTATCTCGAGGACGACGAGCTTTTCATCGAGTCGTTAGTTAGCGACCGCGCCAGGACGGGCTTCCTCTCTCGAGGACGAGGGAGAGAGAGAGAGAAAGAGAGAGTTATCGACGAGTTATCGCCGCGAGAGTTGTCCTCACCGTTGTCGGCCTAACGTACAATTGCGCTTAAGCGCCTCCTCACCGCGATTTTAATCGCTTCGAGACTTACTTTCCGCGGAAGTCGTAAGTCGACGCGGAATTTTTTTCGCGATACTTATATAATGCAAGAAGAAAATCGACAATTTTACATAAAAATATAAAAATATATCTAAAATAGAAAAACATGAAATTTGATACAAAAAAAAATTGCGCGTATCGATTTTCGCGAGATGTCGACTCGAGCAAGAAAATGCGGAAGAAAGGAACAATTGGAAAGTTTTCTAAAGTATAAGTCTTATTTCGCCATTTTATAAATATGTATGTACGTGTGAATGTAGACGCAAATACAGTTTTACAATTTTCCTGCAATTTGGCATAAATTGCGCCGAGCTCTTTTCGCCATTCCGACAATGAGTTTTTCATCGAGTCGTAAATTAACGGGCAGGACTTCTTTTCGCGCATACAACCATGCCGGCCATTTCTTTCACCGAGTTATCGACAACTTATCGTCTCCACTTCTTCTCCCTCTCCCCTCTCTCTCTCTCTCTCTCTCTCTCGTGTTCTAATGCGAAAACCGTATTTAACGGTCTGCGCCGCTTATTACGGTCGAAGAATCTCTTCCAGCGATTGCAAGGACCTTCTTCTCTTTCTCGATTGCGATTGCAGAACTTATGTACTACAATATATTACGTACTGAGATATTTTGCACGTTATTTGCTCGTTCTCTCTTCTCTGTGCGACATTTGAATTATATTAACCTTAAAAGCTATCGTAGGAAATCACGTTAATGCTATCATATAAAATTTTACTCCAGTGTAATTTTTTTATTTTAGAAATAAACAGAAAGTAAAAAAAAAGTCTAATTGTGTGAATTATAAAATAAAAGTAGTGGTTACGTTTTTTAAATATTATTAAAACAAAATTTGCACGAGGTGAAATTTCATTTCAGCCTTTGAGGATTAATGCACATTATTTGTATTTTTTTCTTATAACTTAGATAATATAACTATTATTTTCTGCTTTAATTCTTTTTATTATAATTATTATCTTTATTTTATTTATATTTGTATTTTTACGGCCTCTTTTAAAATAGCGTTTATATATTTTTATTTTCCGTTTCGCCAAGTATTTATTTTTATTAGCGCGTTATCGATCACGAGTTCCCGCTTGTGCGGGAAAACGAATTCAGGAACAGATTGGAAACCGTTTCGTAAACGCGTCGATTTTCCGCTGACGACGACGCACGCCGCGCGCTGCCATCGAGGAAAGGCGCAATCAAAGGGCGGCAACACGAGGTCTATCTGTTGCCGCTTGATCTATAGTTGCGAGAGGGGATGTTCCTCGTTCCCGCGGAAAGATTTTCACTCTGTGTGCCGCGCGTGATAAATCCGACGTGCCCGCGACGACGAGAAACCGGAAAACATCGAGTCGCGCGAGATATATCGACCGCACGCGCGCGCGCTAAATGCATTTCCAAACAATTTTTGTTGCGAAAGTATCCGACAGCCATCGAATTACGCATGGGAATGATCGACGGCCGAGAGAGATCCCGTCCCTCGATTATTAATAAAAATGAAAGCTGTCTCATCGAAACGCGCGCGCGTTGCTCCAGTTTTTTTTATTTATAATATACACGCACGCGTATCTCTCTTTTATCAAATTTCGGAGTTCAAAGAAAAACCGCGCCGCGCGCGTGTGATGATTGGCATCCAATCAAAAGTTATATTTGATTTCACATAACAACTGTAAAAAAGCACGTCGAGCTGGAAAACACTTAAGGGGATCCTAAAGTGGGTCTGTTTTATCGATCAAACTAAATTTTTTGCGCACACTAATCTTTTTTCCTGGATTGATAAATTCTTTTCTACAATTAAAGTACATGCAATAAGGGATTCGGGACATCCAAATTTATATAACAAAATGAAAAAAATTGAAGTTTAAAAAACAGTTTTAAACATGTTTTTTTTTATTTTGTTATATAAATTCGAACGTCCTGGATCCCTGATTGTATGTACTATATAATTGCAGAAAAAGATTTATCATTCCACACAGCCAAAAAGAAGATTAGTGTGCGCAAAAAATTCAGTTTTATCGGTAAAACAGACCCACTTTAGGATCGCCTTAAGTGCGTGTACACCTAAAAATAAAAAGCGTGCACAATCGCGAGCCGAGCTTTTACTTGTTTTTGTTACAATAAGTTTAAAAAGAAACACGTTGCAATAAATATATATGTATTTTTCTAAAAATCTAACATCTACAACTTTTGTGAAATGTACACCTGCGAGAAAAATACATTTACAAAAGAAACACATCTAGAAGAGAGAATTCTATCCGAAAACTATGCTCGATTTGCGCTTCCACGTGCAATTTCCGCGATGATGCGACGCGAGAGATTTATCGGTCCTGCGACGCGATATTAAGGCCGCGTCTGTACCGGGTGTGTCAAAAAAAATGGTGAAAGCGAGACGACGCCGCGGCGTTTATCTGCGAACTCCGGCTCATCGTTTTCTCCGCTTTCATGCATCGATGTCCCTTATCATCTCGTGTTCCGCATCGTGCATTACGCGCGCGCGCGAGCGCTCGCGCTCGCGTTCTCTCTTTCGCTTGATTGATACGCAAAGTTGACAAAGTGCGCGAGGCGAAGCGCGCGGCGCGCGACGCTCGTCTACGTCGGTTCGGCGCGTCGACGTTAGTAAAGGGGTAATGGCCCGGCAACGGTATCTTCAACGCCGTTGTGTACCTTCGACACGTCGCGTCGCGCACCGCCCGCTTCCGTATCTTTTTCCGAAGCACCGGCGAATAGATGAATAGATAGCTCGGTATATTTCACGTCCGGAGCTGCTCTTTTTTTCCCGAGGTTCTCTCCGGAAAAGGATTTTGATTTTAGTAATCGCGACGTGTACGTTCGAGGTTAACGCTCCAACATGACTATTTAATTCTCGAATTTCAATAAGAGAATAAAAGAGAGAAAGAGAGAGAGAAAAAAATAATCCGAATCTCGTAAAACGTGAAAACTTGTAATCGCCCAAGTCGCAAAATTACATGCAAAAAGCTTGTTCGCAAAATATCGTTCTCGCCCATATATATCTAGATGTTCAACAATTCCGTAGGAAAAGGGGCTGTGTTTTCGCTATTTGATACACTTGATATGGTTCCTCTCTTTTCCCCCTCCCCCTGGCCCCCGAAAGTTTCTGGGCCTCGACGATGACGACGATACGTGTATTCGTTCGGGGGCGGTCGGTGTGGCGCGGTGTGGCGGCTGACGGGGGCTTATCGCGAAGTGCACGCGGTCGCCACCGCCAGTCACCAACCGCGGAATTCCGAGGAACTCGCGGGGGGTTGGCGAGACGACCGGGGAGATGAGTGTATATCGTCGTTCGGTGGTGCCAGTTTTCTGATCGCGATGGATTTCTTTCCCGGTGGGAACCGAACATCGCACCGGCCTCGATAGCGCCGAAGGGACGAAATGAATGCTCCTCCCCCTCTGACGTAACCGACTTCGCGATGAATATCCCCATCCCCCTCTCCGCCCACCCTCCTCTTTCGTGGCAGTGCGCTGGTAACAGGCTTCCGGTGAACGTTGATCGTTTTGTGATATATAATACCCATATGTGTTGGTTTTTTAGTCTCCGGTTTTTAATTAATCAAGAGATGCTATGTGGAATATTAATTTGATTTACCACTTGTTTACGTAAATTATTGCACCACCGGGGGAGGGATAAGCTCGCGAAAGATTCGCACGTATTTCAGAATTTTATCACGTATTTGTTTTCTCTTTCTCGAATTTCATTTTTCTGATTAAAATATCAAGATATCAACCGTTGCGTTTGATTACAAATAATCAAAGATAAGAGAGATTTGATCGAGTTAGATCGAATTAAGCTTCACCGAGTGTAAAATAGATAAGTTTATTTTTCTGACACGTTCTCCAGTGAAGATATTAAAATTCCGCAAGCTTTTAATTCCAGCCAATTGTCTTGACTTTGATATCGTTACTTGTGTCAGTCATTTTATTTTTTCAAATCTCCCTGAAATATTTCACACGCAAAAAAAAAAGACATCGGCGACATCGGCGCGTCCCATAAAAATCGAAGTCCGGATTGCGAGCGTTCCCGGATCGATCTCGCGAGCGCGCGATGGATTTCCAGGGCGTTTCGCTCGCGATCCCACCACGGGATGAAGCGGGGAAGAAAAGAAAGCTGAGGAGCACAGCCTGGGGGGCTGCATCGAGATCGGGATACGATGTGCACCAGGTGCACCGAGAGAGAGAGAGAGAGAGAGAGAGAGGGATCGGACCGCGAAGAGAGCGCATATAAGCACGGGGACGGGCCCGCTGCGATGCAATGCAGATACGAGCTGCATCCACGGTTCATCTTCCTCTCTCCGTCCATTTTTCTGCCCCTTCCTCGTGTTAAGACGTGCTGTGTTAATAAATACTCTGTCTAAAAAAAAAAAAAAAAACTTGATCAGATTGATATCATATTGCGTGTTACGTTATTATATCGCGCGCGCGGTTTAATTGGAAAAAAAATTTTACAGAATCAAAATATAAGTTTAAAATAAATAGAAAATTTATTTTAAAAAATCACGTTATCCTACTTTATTTAATTAAGAAATAACTAAACTTAGTTCTATTTTATCGCGCGCATCTACGTTCGAACGTTATGCTCCGCCGTCTCGAGAGTGTGCCCCCTACGCCTTTTCCTGAACCTCTTTCACAGATCCCCTCGCCTCACAGTGCATTCCCTCGTTTATCTCTTTCGATTCTCTCGCCTTTCTCGTACGAGCCTCTTCGTCTTGCTTAAACCATTCTGTGTCCCCCCTCTCGCGCGGCCGCAACGGCTATATATCCCTCCTCCCATAGAGCCCCCTTCGTCGGTTCGCGGCGGATGGGAACCCGAGATGCCCTTCTACAGATACAAATGGGTACCTATGCCAACGGCGTAACCTGTTATTATACATTCCCCTATACAAACAACGTGTTAATCGAGCCCACACCCTACGTGCGCCGCGTACTGGGGGGGACCGGGTCCCCCGTTTTCCTCTCCAGCCTTCATACCTGCCGGCCCTTGCGCCAGCTCCGCGCACGCGGCGCAAGTGCGGAGAGGATATCCGATACGCGTATATACGCGCTCCGTGAAAATCGATTTATCGATTACTCCGTTGTTAGTTCGTCTCCCTCTCGATCTCTATATTGTTAAACCGAAAAAAATATCTGTTGTTTTTATTTTATTTTATTTATTTTGATATAAATTTTGATCACTCTTTTTAGTTTGAACGAATATCTTAAGAATATTACATTTGTAAAACATAAAACACTTGTGACATACCGTGTGACAAAACTTGTGATATGCAAAGGACAAAGTCGATTTTTATCTTAAAGATAAAATAAATGTGTGTGTGTGTGTGTGTGATCTACAAATTTATTTTTCGATAATATGAATAAAATATACATATATAAATAAAATATTTTTTCTCTCTCTCTCTTTCTTTTATCGATCTGTCGGATGACGCGCCAGAGAGAGATCGATAAAGATGTATCGTAACGAGCGTATTCGCGAGAAGAGGAGATCGGACGTCCGTTCACGAGGAGGTCCGCCGATGATTTGTTTACTCAAATCGCCCTCGATGCGATGCGCGCGCGAACCCGCCCATACGATACGGCAACGAACCCAGGTCAGCAACGAACCCTGACCCCTCTGGCTAATTATTGTTGGCTCTAGATCGCCGATACCGCGCCCGCGAGAGATCTCTCTTTCTCTCTCCCCTTTTTTCTCTCTCTTTCTCTCTCGCTCATTCGCGGATATCGACAAGACAGATCGTTGCCTCGTAGCAATTTAATGTGAAATTTCAATTACGTCACATCGACGTATCGAGTTGACTGCGGTCGTGCGATTTATCTATTCTCTATATTTTCCAACTCCGTTTATGTGTATTTGTTACATAACTGCTTATATGCGGCAGTTTTTATTAATTGTCATAAAAAGTAATGTAAATTCGTAAAATATTTTCATTATCTTAGCAGACTTGGTTTTTTAATCGACTTTCTCTAATTTTCGATCATCCGTCATTTATTATCTGGTACCTAAGCCAGTATAACTTCGTTTTAAGTACATCTTGAAACTCTTATAGAAATAAAAAATCTTCAGATTTTTTATGTTATTCCGAATACTTTCGATTTGCGAATTCCTGTCTGTAATTTTCTTCAAGCTGTAATTGAACGCGGCTGTTAGCGCGCGGATTATATTCGACTTCTCGTCACCGACGAGAGAAAAGCCTCAAGCTCCTCGATAGAGAAGCTTGACACACGAGATCGAGGCGCGATCCACGAACCGCGAACAGATCACGATCGCGCGATCCGACAACGGGAGAGACTCGCGAAAGGGGGTCCGGGAGAGGGAAGGGACTGGAACGTGCGGACTGGCAAAAATGGCTGGAAAAGAGATAGACGGCCAATAGCGCGGCAGCTCCGGAGTGGATCCGCCGAGGGTATCTCGCGCGACTCCGAGCGGAACTTATCTGTTCGGGCCCCCTCGGGCCCGCCGCGGTCGTTTCCGATATTAAAAATCCAGCGCGCGCTCGGGCTAAAGAGATAGTCGCGTTCCCGGCTATCGGATAGCCGCGCGCACGGGGCTCTCTCTCTCTTCAAGAAACTCTCATTAAAAATAGCTATCTCTATCTGCGAAGGGGCCCCGGTGGTGCTCGCAAACGGCAGGCGCGCGCGGGGGCCCCGGCGCTCGGGCCGCTTGGCCGGGCCGTCCGTCCTCGTCGGGCCCGGCGAAACTGTCTCGCTCGCACGTCCCGAGGAACGAGAACGCGAGGAGAGAGAAAAGCTGGTCGGGAGAGAGAACATAAAAAGCACGGTTTCTCATGCAAGATACGGGATCTTATCGGTCGGGGCCGCCGCGAATGTTTGGCCCCGTTCGTTCTATCGGCCGGCCTTATCGGTCCCCCCGTCGTTTTCTTTCCGGTCTTTTTTTTTTCTTTCACTCAGGCTGCGCACACCGCCTTTTTTTTCCTACTTCCCTCTCGTTCGCTCGTCTATCTCGCTAGTTCCTTTGCCGCGCGTCGGCAAGGAATGAATGAACGAACGAGGTTCTTGGCGGATGAATGCGCGCGCAAGAAACTATACGAGGATCACGTGACACTTTACGGAGAATAAAAGTTTCTTTTAGTAAAAATGTGACGGTAAAAATAATTGCCACAATAATTTTTAAAGGTTTAGCCGCAGAAATAACATAATTAAATCATAAAAGTATTTGCGCGCAGCAATAAGTAATCTGACTCGATAAAAAAAAAAAAAAAAAAAAAAAAAATTCTATATCTACGTTTCGTGAAGTAATTGGCGCGCTCTCTATAACGTGCCGATCGGCAGTTTTCGCCCGTCGATCGTCGGCGGTCAAATTCATTTCGGAGCACGATCGGCGGCACGATTTCGAGCCGAGCGAGCCGGAAAGAAAGCGAGAAGACGAGGGAAAGAGAGCGGAGCTTTGGGAAGAAAAAAGAAAGGAAGAGAAAGAAAAAAGAGCACCCTGGGGTTCCACGAAAGTCAAGAGAGCGAAATAAACGATAAGAGGGGAACGACGGGTTAACCAACAAGCAAATTAACACGTGGGAGGGTCCGATCGGCAAATGAGATAATTGTGCAACGAGGGGCCCCTCGGGGGGCTCCCTCGATCTCCCTTCCACTGCCTTCGAACCCCTTGCGCACAAGGCTCACGAGCCGCGAGGCGAGATCGGGCAGAGGCGTGTTACCGATGGACGTATGTACCCATCGATGGATCGATCGCTCGATCTTCCACGTATTTCGCGTGCACGTGTGTTTGTTTATGTGTATACGTGGCCTACACGCCGAACTTATACACAAAAGCCTCCCTCCTCTTTGTACCCGTTCGTGCCCCTCGTTGCCATCGAGATTACGCGAGCGGGAGGGGGAGGGGACTGGGGGAAATGACGAAGGGGGCGTCGGGAGACCGCCACGGGGCTCTCACTGTTCGCGCACTGTGCGCGCAGCAGTCCGTATCTTTATTTATGAAATCGCGGAAGAACAACGTACGTACGGGGTAAAACGGAGTAACCGGGACGGAGATTGAGAGCCCCCGCGATCCTGTCGGGCTTGAGAATTAATTAAGACGTCCAGGGATCATGCGAGCAAACCACCCACTTGCCGCGGTAAATCGCGCGGGAAGAGAACTTCTCGTTTGCGATATCTGCCTCTTGATAATTAAATTGTTGCCAGCGATCTGACGAATTAATTGAAAGAAAAATTTCTTGAATGTGGAATTTTTGTTTCAAATTAAAATGAGAGAGAGAGAGAGAAGAAAATCAGTAAATATTTTATTTTTTATGCGTAATTGTGACACAATGAAATTTTTTAACTGAATGTTAAGACAAACGGTAATTTAACATCTAGGAAACTACTTCGATTTGACTAACGATCGACGCTACTTATCAGAGAGAGAGAGAGAGAGAGATGTCTTCATTGTTAGAAACTCTAGCCGTTTCCGTTGTATTAACCTGTCGAGATGCATCGAGCTGAGTACCTCACGGGCGATCGATAATCGAGCGTGGGGGGGGAGGGAGGGCACAAGCGGCGAAGTCCACATCTCTCGAAGAGCGAGAAATGATTCCAGCGTGCCGATCGTCACGATCGACAAACTCTCCCGATCTATAGATGATCTCTCGCGATTACGCGAGATCGTCTCGCGTTTTCCCGCTAATCATATCGTATTTTATCGTGCTCTATCGTCGGGTCGTGCTGACAACAAGAACGAGAAGAACGTCCTCGAGATGTTATCACAAAACTGTACGATAAGGTTGCTATTCACATCGCGTCTAGATTACGATCTATATAGATGTATATAGATAATGTTATAGATCAGGTCGTACACACACACACGCGCGTGCGCGCGCTTATTTTCTTCAAACGATTACAACTGGAGAGCTATGTGTATTTTTGTTTGCGTTCTCTTGATCGACTGATCGCGCGTTTACCATCGATCGTGAGGACGAATCGAACTAATTTCAATATTAAAAACCAAATCTCGCAACAAAATAAAGCAAGTAACAAAATTTAACAAGAGTCGCTCGTAAAAAATTTCACACGCCGGCTACATGTTGTGTGTGTGTGTGTGTGTGTGTGTGTGTGAAATATCTGAGAGAATTTCTTTTCCCGATTTATCTTGGCGATATCAGAATCATCCCGTCAGAATGCTCCCGGTGGT
>QVNV01002472.1:0-12566 GCA_014825455.1 Pseudomyrmex pallidus
ATCGCGTCGGATAAATCGCGTTTATGCGTTTTCCACGTATCCCGCCTGCTATACACATATTCGTTCCGGTGTGCGCACTGGAAAGCGAAAACGCGCGGAGAAAGTGAAAACTCTCCGACGGAGAGACTCAGTCAGCAGCGACGGCGACCCAATGAGTCAGACGAGACGGCCGAACAAGCTTACTTTTGAATATTTATGCGCGCGCCACCCACTCGCGCGAATATTAATTCAACGGCGCGCAAAGAGAGCTCGAGAGTGTCTGTCTCTACGCGCGAATAACGCGCACACGCGTGCCGCAAAAACAAACAATCGTCATTGTCTGCATAATTAGCACGCTTATACACAAATTGCAAGCGGTATTGCGATTTTGCGCGGCCAATCCGCGCAATCCTGTGTGTGTGTGTGTGTGAATTTCTATCAAGTTAATAATCCTTTCCCAGTTTTCATTGCAGGCAATTTCGATGTTACTTCTCTCCGTGTCTACTCCGCGTAACTTAAGATCATTAACAAACTTGAATCGTATTACACGCTTTGCGATTAATTAGCCGAATTTCCGAAATTGCGAAGCGCGCGAGGTTGTTCTGTTCCCACTCGCAAAATTTTCATTTCAGCGCAAGTTTACGTTTTACGCGGATCGAACGGGATTTTTACTTTATTGTCAAGTTCGCGGCTTATTTTACTCGGCTGCGATAAATTTGGAGGAAACTGAAATGATACTACTTTCTTACCCCCTTCCCCCTCATTGAGTAACACCCTCGTATTTCGCGTTCCATCCTAAATCCCGTTCAATTTTCACGACTTCCAGTAACGCACTACATGTTCGCGCGCAAGGCGCCTGAAAGTAATCATAGATTTTATAGAAGCATTTGCTTCATGGAACACCTGGGAGTGACTTAGCGCATGCAATTTCAGCGAACTAGCTGCGCGAGATTACGAGGGAATGAAACCCTCGCGAGATTCGCAGTAGTAGTATTCATCGTTCGCCATTATCCGTTTATATTGTTTCCAGATTCCACGTCGATCAAACGTTTCTCCGACCCGAACAATTACACGTCGGCAGGCTCTGTCTGCCTTCTCTCTTATTCCCGAGCGCGCGCAACATTTTCAAAAGGTCAGTCGGTATGTTAAATAAATAGGTCGTCTCTCTTATACAGTCTTTCATCTCTCGTCGTGCTTCCTACCATTCTCTCCCCTCGTCTCTCTCTTCTCTGGTCTTCTTTTCCCTTCCTTTACGCGCGCGGGAAACGCGAAGGTGCGATTCAAAGATAACTCGGTCGCGACTCACGTCATAATAAAATTAAATTCATATCTCGGATCGGGCCGAGCGCGCGCGCGCGATAGCTACCGCGACATGACCTCCCGCTTATTGTAAGCAAACACACATGTCCTCCCTCCTTATGTCTCTTGTCCGCCTCCTCCCGTCACGAATAGTTTTGATTCATGAGACAACCAGCGAGCCGGGCGTGCGTAGCGCGCGCGTTTGTGCATGTGTATACACATACAAATCCTCCTACACGCATTCTGAAAGAGGTCTCTCTGTTTCTCTTTCTCTCTCTCTCTCGGAACGAAACCTCCCTTTGCTCTCCAAGAGACCCGGCGAAATCCGACACTGCATACCAGTAACCCGACTTCCAGACCCTCCTCCTCCTCGTCCTCCACCCTGTTCCCCCTACTCGTTTCTTTCCGCGCGAGCTCGCGCGCCCGCCACGTCTGAACACGTGTCAACATGTCGGTTGACATAGATTTTTCGCCGAGATAGAGAACCTGAAGAATAAGACGAGCGAGAGACCCGGGACTCGGGAGAGGCTGATCGACTCCGTTCCGTGTGAGAAAGAGAATGAGGGGGCGGGGATCGGCGGCGGCGGGTAGCGAGGACGACGGGAAACATGGGAGAGGAGACGGCATCTCCCTTCCGAAACCAGTTTGTACCTCTGGCGAACGCTCAGACGCTCGTCCTCTCTGTTCTTCAGAGGAGAGAGCGAGGTGCTCGGGGCGCATTTAACACCGGGAAACCGGGGAGCGCACCGCGCTCGCCATTGTCGGGCCAGATCGCGGCTGGCCTCGTTGCGTCACGTTCCCCGCTTAATTAATGCCTCTTTACGGGAGAACGCTGCGACTCGCGCACGTAATGAAACATACAAACGAGATGTAAGAAACTAATCTCGGAATTCTCGATTGTTATCTCAGTTAAACTGATGAGTTGTGGAAGATGTGGATTCTTTGTCTCGTCAAACAATTTGCGATTTAGTTTTCGCCGGAAAATTTGTCGCGTTTTGCTTAGAAAGATGAAACGTCAAAGTGTTTTTTTTTTATTTTTATTTTTCAAATGAAATATTTATAGAATAATATAATAGTTTATATTGAGAAATTATATATAATGTTGACAGCATTTCGAACGCATTGACACTCACGAATAGCAACCGCACAGCGTTGATCCTAACAGGTTTGCTTGCTCCTCCAAGTTTCGAGACCTAATGTCGTAAGCTCAAACCGTGAGGAGAGAGAGTTTCTCTCTCGCGGTCAATAAAAGCCGATAAGTGACACTCGCAGTATCTCGCCTGAGCGTTAAATCCGATCGATAAATTACGTTTGCTCGATAATTCTCCTATACGCTTCCTGTACGCTCGCGACGTTAAATCATGACGACACGAATCCTCACCGCGAAAGAGGCGCGCGCGCTATTTGCATGTACGTTGCACGAGCGCCGCGTTACACGAGAAAGTTTGCGATATATCCGTTATAATTTCGCGCACCGAAAGTGTGCGGGGTCTGGAGTGTGCATACGGGAGTCTGCGTATTGCTTCCGTATGTGGAGACCATTTGTTCCGGAAAATGGCGCAATTTTGTCTCCCCCCGGTGCAGTGGCGGAACAAGCGCAATACCTTCGCGACCGTAATTTAAAGCGGCCCTTCATGCGCCGCGTTGTATTTATTCAGGACCGTATAAGACGGTCCCACATAAGAATTCCACCATTTTTCTTACGTGTTTAACGTGGAAGTGGCCTCATCAGGATTCTTAATATCCCGTACGTGTGTTACATAGTAGAAATTGTTTGAGCGTAATAAAACGCGAGTAGGGGATGTAAGTCGCGTTTAACAAGTGGGAATTGAAAATAATATTTCGAGAGAATTGCGAATCGTTTGAGCGATCGCGGTAATTGCGATATAAAGGAAGTTGAAGCGGAGCTAACTTGCGCTAATTCGCAATGCACAAAGAGAGGCAAAGATTTCTCCTTTTTGCGTTCGAGAGTCTCCACAATGCGAGATTGAAAGAGACGTAGATGATGATCGACCCAGCCCAGGCGCGCGTTGGAGTTACGATCTAACGAGGGCCTTGCATCGCCTCGGGCAGTTCCCTAGTTCGTCCCGAAATAGATCCGCCTCTGAGTCGCAAACAGGTACACGGTACATAACCAACATACATAGTTGGCAATTACTCTGCTATTATTCGCGCAATTCTTGCGTACCTGCTTATAACTTTCCGATGATTTCATTCGAAGATGAACTTTGATAGAATAATGAATTTAGATTCCTAAGTCAATATCCATAGCAGTAATGATAGAGCACGTAAAAATATCTTCTTGAATACGTGCTTTGATATCGATAAAATAATAATTTTACCGTTTAAACACGACGCAATTTATTATATTTGAGAAACAAATAAAAAGAAGATAAAATGTTATAATAAAATACTTAAAAATTTCGCATAAAAACTCGTCAAAAGAACTTTTTTCTAAATGATATTTCGTAATTATTTAAAATTCTGGCTTGGTTTCAACACTGGTTTTCACCGGAGCACTTCTTATCCTAATAATAGCAGTAGAAATATCCCGCGCAGACAGGACCGCAAGGACTCACCTTCACGCGTAGCTCCATCGGGACTCGCCATGGCTGGCCACGTCCCCCCCGAAGGGGGCGACGAAAAAATCGACGAGCAGGAAGAAATCAAGATCCTTCGCACGCCGCGGGCTTTCTGCTTCCCTCGAAAGGGCGAGAGCGCCTGCGTGCGTGCGTGTTCGGGGTCTCTCTCGCGTGCGGCGTGAGAACTCTTTTTCGGGGCCCTCACAAAACAATAAAAAGTAGACGAGGAGGAGAGGACGAAGTAGCACCGGGAGCCTCTTCCTTTCTCCGTTCCTCCGCACTCCCTTTCCGTCTTGCTACCCTTTTTTCCCCCTGATCGCGTCCCTCATTATGCGAAACGGCACACGAATCTCAATGGCTTTGCGTGATTATTAATTAAGACGTTCCTTCGTCCCGAACGACTTTGTATACCGATGAAGATGTCTCGATGCGCGGCTGTCCTTAGGTCACGTTAATTATCCCCGTGGGTAAACTGTGCGCGCTACATCCAACCCTAATTCGCGCACGTTTCGGTCACACGCGAATGCGTCGCATACACCGCCGAGTACGTGCGAAGACGAGGCGTCGTCAAAGAGCGGGCGGTTCTGTTCGTTTCGCGACTGTGGCGCGCGCCCGCGCTCACACATACGGAGTTAATTAGCCTGATTAATCACGACTAGAGAAGCTGACTGTTAACTCGCGCGCCGCGCTCGTTCCAGTTACTCTGGAAAACGACGAGAGGGATCAGTGATCACGGGCGCGTGCAGCACGTACTTTGATGTAATTAATATTAAGAAGCGTTTAATGCCGTTAATTTTGTGCGACTCATTAGCCAACTAATGGGATCTGGATCTGTGCGTGCGTGTCCTAGATCCTTTGTCGGTCCTCTTGAGCTCGATCGTGAGATTTACGTGAGAACGTATGATTGTCGGAACGGAGAGCGAAAGATATCCGTCGTTAATTATTACTGTCAATTAACCGTCAATTAGCCGTCAGCGGTGTGTGATTATTCCGCGCTGCGCGATACTTCTTTAATACCTGGTCCTTTGTCGACGATCGGATACGCGCGCACGTACAGTTTGGCGGTTACTTGCTTGCAGCAACATTAATTAACGACTATTAATTAGCTGCAACGCGACGCACGAGTTCTAATCACTTGTCGAACGTTCCTTTGATGTAGCGCACTTTGATCGCGCTCACGTATTCTTCAATTCACAGAGTCGTGATTCTTGATACGTGTTAATTATCCGGATAGTAATTAGTCGCAATCGCTTCCGCGATTATCATTTCACCGCGCGATTCACTTTTTAATCGGCTCACTATTATAATAATACGTCCGTTCTGGAGCGGAGAGAGCGGACTGCTGCTGGTGGTTCGCAATCGCGCGCAATTCGTTAATTACAGTAACGCACCGTTACTTCACCGGCCGTGATAATTAATCGCTGCGATCGCTCGTGTCTATCAAGCACCACGTGAACTTCACGTTCGATCGTCTATTCAGTATTTCACTTTGATGTTTGAGAGAGAGAGATAAAAAAAATCTTACAAAATCACATGTTTACAACACATTCGCGATATAAATCGGAAATTAATAACTCTTTATTTCCCAACACCGGAACTGTAAAATTAAACCGTTTTGTAAAAAAATAAATAAATAAATAAACGAGAGCAGCAATTAAGTTTTATCGTATTTTTCTCTCGTATCCGACTTCGAGATCGTTTTCTCGCACGTTCTGTCTTGAAGCCCGCGCTACGCGTTGCACACTATCGCGTCTATCTTTCAAATATTCATTCGCGAGGCAACGATCGATCTCTGTGCGCGCGTTGCTCTTCCGTCTTAAAAATTCATTCGCAAAGTATATAATTTAGCCAGAACACTTGTCGGTGTTTTCTCTCTCTCTCGGAGCAGTCCATTAACTGCGATTACAGACAGTGGCGATCTTTGATCTCTCGGGAATGCACTCCGATATCGCACTCGTTCGTTGGATCACCACCACGCGCGCTACTACTCTACGGCGGCACCACTCGATCGACGCACACGCGGCAAATGATGACACTGACGCTCAAAAAAAAAAAAAAACACGTAAAATCCCACCGCGCACGAGAACTAACTCCACCGTTCTCGTGCGTCCTGCGCGAAGATATCGTCCTTCGAATTGGCGGGAGGCGCGCCGCCCGCTCGATTCCTCTCGCGCGAGAGAGTCACGTGACCAGTTCAATGTCCCGATGATGTCACACCGTAACGATGACGATAACGCCGCGGGACGAACCACCGGGACGTACAACCGCGTCCCGGACAATCAACGTCCGGGACATCTGTCAACCCGTTAAAATTCCAGAGCGAGTAAAATCCCACAACCAACTTTTTTTTTCCACTATATATATCCCGCCGATTTTGCTCACCGATGATCGAATTTCTTTCGCTTTTGCGTGCGGCCAGACCGCCTCGGATGTACCACCGTGATCCGAGCTCGCAACGGGCGCTCGATGAACTGTCGTTCGGAGCAGCTCGTGCCGCGGTATCAACGTCCCGTTCCTGACTGGCGTCGTGCCCCTCCCGGGACGCCGACCGACGCCAATCGAGTGCGCATATACCAAATACGCGCGCGTCGTACCTGCGTACCTGCAATAGGCGACCCACCTTCTGCACCTCCCGCACGAGCTGAATCCCGACTGTGCAACCTGCGCGCGCTGCGCATCCCCCTGTGTGCGTGTGTATCACTGCATGTGTGATGTGTTGAATGTGCGATATGCACAACCGTGCAGGTTGCATACGTGACATCTGCGATTTTCATTCTTGACTTCTGTGCGCAAAGTGTATCAATGAAAATACTGCGCAAATTTCGAAAGAGTAGCTTATGCTCTTTCGTAGCTTCGTGTAAGTTATATTTGTTTTTTTTTTCTCAGAACGATTAATAGAGCAAATAGTCGGCAATTTTCTGTACAAAGCACTGGTGTTCAGTATGTATAAATGCCAATTGTTAAAAAATCCATTTACAAAAGTGGACGATAATTCAACAAGTACTCTTAATTTTATTTTATTTTATTTCAAGTTTGTTTTGAACACGAGCTTTCAAACAATTATTCAATTTTAAATTCGTACATATTTGCGCACTTCTTGCATTTTCGATAAAAGGAATCAACCTCAATTTGCCACTCTGTGCAGATATCCCGATATAGCAAAATCAAATATTTTGCATCCAAGCTCAAAACTCGATATTCTACTTTTTTTTTCATCCAGTAATTCCTTAGCGGATTAACCGGATCCGATTCAGACGGCACATCCTCGACGGAATCAAATGTATCGTCTTTCAACTTTACATTGTAATTGATAGACGCGGATTTAAGAGTTCTTAAGCATTCGTTCAACGACTAGTTTCGTATTATTATTTCGCCGATTGTGTCTTTTTCCTCTCCCTCTCCCTCTCTCTTTTTACTCTTCCTTCTGCTTTCGCTCGAGTCTGACTCGACCCGAACGCGGATCGATAGGTTGAAAATGGGTTAACGTTTTACAGTCCCGCCTTGCGCCGCTAATTTCGTGCATATTCGGATTAGCAGATACATGGCGGGATATCCAGGAACGGAATAACTGTGGATTTCTTTCTTTTGTTCCTCGCGCTGTGTTTCTTTTTCTTTTTCTTTTTTTTACTTCCTGCTCGGCGAGATGTAAAAATGCGGAATTACCGCGCTCTTATCGAGAGAGCGTTACGGACTTCGTGCCTTCCGCATGCGCTTGCTCGCATAGATGTTATCGGATGTCGTACGCGATACATGAATGGATGTGCACCATTTTGTACGCTTCGTTATTCCGCGAGTGCGCACACGACCCGACGAGAATTCTTTGTATTCGTGAATGTGTTTTTTTTTTTTTTGTAAGCCCTCCGCTATCTAGCTATCCGAAAGTGTGTCGCGGTATATATTTATCAGGTGTATGCAAGCTTTTGCAAGTAGCTGTCGTACCGAGTGAACGGGGGAGCGCTAGCAATTGACAGGTTTTGTGTATCGTGAAAAACGTGGCAACTGACAGTTGAGTCGAAAATCATTTGCCAACAATGCTGGATTTCCGTGAACAACAAACCCCGTATTTGCAAACCTCGTGAATGTGATATATTAAATTATTGTTAGTTTTATTTAACAAACGTAATAGCCCCGTCGACAGTTGCGATACAACAATATAGACAGGTAAAATTACTCTACCCAATTTTTATTCCTCTGAATTCGAAAAATAATAGAAATAGCTTGGGGAAGAGGGTTTTACACGAAATGTGCGTGCAAAAGAATAGAAGTTTTGCATTTATTAATAAACTTCGTAAATAGAAAACGTTGGAATGTCAAATCAAAAGACAAGAGACCAAAAACAATGAGAATCCACGAGGTGGATGGGTACGAGAATTAAAAAATTTTTTTTTTAATAAAACAGTCAGTCGGCGTGTTATAAGAATAGTCACGCAATAAAGTAAAATATTTTTACGTTTAGTGGCGGACTCTTATTGTTTGCGGCAAAAATCAAATTTTTAAAATGCACGATTTGTTAAATACACGCAGCAATTATTAAATCCTCTTTTACACATATGTATATGTTAAATAATTGCACGTGTGATCTTCTCTGGTAAAGACTTTATTTTTTCGCGTGTATATGCGCTTTGACGCGCTCTTGGATTATTTATTTTCCGCCGGCGCGATGTATTTTACTTTCTGATCGCGGCCTTTTCTTCCCTCGCCGTGCACTCGAAGAAAAACGCTGGAAGTGTCGTTGAAAGTTTCGAGCACTCAGTCTCACCATTATTGTTGGTAGTTCGCTAGAGGGAAATGCGAAGGGAAAGCGCTTACGCGTGCGCACCGGTACGCGCGCGGGCGCGTGATGGTGCGTCCGTGCGGCGTTTTGAGCGTGTGTGCGAAGGGCGGATTTCATAGTCCATGTAGTTTGGCATCAATGCGAGATCCGGGGTTGGTTTCAGACGCACGATAAAGCCATTTCAAATTGAATAACAGATTTCTGGGCGCACAACAAAATGCACTTGCCGCGAAGGTTTTCGAAGCCTAGAAAGGGGATTTAAGCAGTTCTGTGTGTGCCTTTCTCTACCTCACGCATGACTCACACGCATACACGTTTGCGCGCATCTCACTTTAGAGAGACTGAGAGAAAGACTGGAGGATCTAGTTCCTTAATTATATTTCCCTTTCTTGTCGCGCAATTGCTTTGCGCCAAACAAAACTGATCAGTGTCAGTTACTACAAGTTATTAATTAAAATACAAAATATAAAATTATAAAATTTTGATATTAAAATACAAAATGTGTCTTTTAAAATTTAGAGCCAAACACTATTCTGAATTAAAACTTAATGTTGGCGTTGAAAAATACGCCGCTTCTTCCGATCGGAATGTTTGCAATTTTTTAACAAATTGCAGACATTTCGATTGGATAAGATAAAAAAATGATCGCGAAATGTATTTTTCTATAAACAAAATTCATTTATATTTAAATACATATATCAGTTCAATAAAACTTGTCCCTAACATTCTCTTTATTGATCTTTTCTGCATATCATCTGATATATCGGGCGTGATACTCGCGCGCACTAAAAATTCACCGAGTTTTCGCACTTGTTTGAAATAAAGAGGAAAGAGTTGGAGAATATCGCATTACAATACATTACACTTTTAAAACGGCGCTAGTCCCATCGAACTTGCTTGCCGGACGGACGAGCGGAGAGCAGACGTTTCAGTTCACAACGTGGGTAACTCCACACAAGCTTACGATCGCTTCTCGATTAAGCCGCGCGATTAGGACAGGCACCATATTACAGAAGTCCGTTTGATCGCGACGGCTTTGATCAGCGTTGTTACGAAAACAGGATTACCATTCGTTCGTCACCGCGCGCCGCCAGTAACATAGTCAATTCCAGGCAGTTTCCAACTTCCGGCGTTTGCCTGCGGACCTAATATTTCGAAACTTTTCACCGTGTGACACAATTTCCCATCTCTCTTTCTCTCTCTCTCCCTCTCTTTCTTTCTCTCTCGGCGGGGTTTCGCGCGAGTTTTATGACGTGGAGTCTCTCGAAACGAAATGAACTTCAGAACGCGAGCGGATTCGAGCGGTCACGTGTTATGTAGATGGCCACGTAGACGGACTGGGACAGCTTCCGGAAGCTTTTGTTGCGCGAGATTAGCATGCTCTCTTGATGGAGGATTGGATTTATTCATGTACAATTTAAACTAGCCGAGACCAGAGCGCCGGGGCCTTTGTCTGCGTTTTGCTTCGCGCGCGGGAGCTCAACGGCCGCTCGTGGAGATTGAATAATGGCGTATCGCGAGGGAGCGTGTGGGATAAAACGGTATCAATACATTATGTACTAGCTACCAGTAGTATAGAAAATGACATAAAAGTATGCGATACACTGTGATACCAAGTATATTCTGTCAGATTAATTTTTCTTTTCCCGACAGCATCTCGCTTGATGTAATCGCGCGCGCCATTTCGACGCGATGAATATTCCGAGCGTACTTTTACGAGGGTCCATTCCTAATTGATCATGATTTATTTGCTGCGATACGATCAAACTCTCGCGCGAGCAACGATATATTTTATATCACTATCTGAGTTCACAAGCTATGCGAACGTCCGGTCCAATATGCGAAGAGGGCGAAATTAAGAAAATGCAGGCCTGCTTCCCGACGACTTTCGTTTTCTTCCTCGCGTGGCGATGCCGCTCGCCATGCGGCAACGTCGTTATCTCGCGACGCTTTAAACGTCGTTATCGGCAGCGGATGAGTATTATCCGAAAATTCAATTCCTTTCACTCTGACAACAATCGAGTGGAGCGGAGCGAGACGCCGGAGTATATTTTATATATAACCGGCGCGATGTCGAAAAGGAATCCCGATAGACTGCATTAATCGTACGGGGTCGTTCGTTATCGCATAAATTGCGCGTTTCTCGTCGCGAAATGAATTTCGCGCGCTTCCTAATCGAGCGGAAATGATTTAATGACGTATTTAATCGCCGAATATAACACCCGGGCGCGACTATGTAAGAGATTCCTCGTCGTTTTACGTCAAAATACGTCTGCCGGATCGCAGCGCGACGAGGAAGACGAGAGCTCGCCGCGAAGATATTGGTCTCACGATTACCGAATCTCTTTAACGTCTACGTAACCGAAGACCGTGGCGTCTCAAACATTATATTTTTTTTCCTTCTTGAACGTTTCACATCAAGATGGAGAATTTACTTAAATATTAAAACACATCTTGCAATTTAAATCTCTTTATTGAGAAACGGGAAAGGAAATTTATTCCGGGAAACACCATTTTCCCGATTACAGGAGGAAAGAGCGGTGTGTCTTTCTCCTCTACCAAGTATCGTGAATCTTGCAAAGACATCGCGTCTGCAATTAACAGAGAATTGTACTTTGCAAACAGCAGCTCCTCTCCCTTCTACCCCTCTCCCTCCGCTTTCGCCCACGTAGCGACGAAATGGTAACAACACGTGTCACGTGTGCGCGTTCTCACAGAATCAGCCCCGGAGTAGCATTTACGAACAACAGCAAACACGTGTCGCGCCTTACTAAAGTATGCATTACACCGTGGTAACGGCAACATTAATTGCTCGAGAATTAGTTCCGGCGTAAAACTCGAACGCGCGCGCATTGCGACGCGCTCGTCGTCATCATATCGCGTCGTTTGCGAATTCGCGCAATGCGACGCTTACGTCAAGTAATGAATCTCGACAGCGATAGCTTGATGTGTCCATTAAGTAATTAGTATTAGTGTTCGTCAATTACTTTTACGCGATACTGAGAGATAAACCAGCGGGTATTCGTGCGAACAATATCGGCTTTTATAACGACTCTTTCTCTCTTCTCTTTTTTCTTTTTTTTGTACGATTGCGGATTACACGAATTTCCACATGAATGGAGCCAGTTTTCAGAATTACGTTCGATGAAATTCGGGCGGATTGCTCGTCTCTTTTAGAGGATCTTATCGCGAAGGTCCTCGCGTAACGGCGAGAATCTTTTAGCGGCGCGAGATTTCCGAGCGCGCGCACGCATTCGCTTCTTAATCCTCGGCGGTGTAATTGCTTCGAGGACTTACGCTTTTATGGCGAGAGAGAGAGAAAAAGCAGTCGCGGCTATCCCTTTCGAATCAGTTTTTTAATTCAGTCGTTTTATCGCTTCGCTTTAATGTAACTCGCCCGCGCGGGAATCGTAAAGCTACAGACGGTAATTCCCGCGGCGGGATGAAATTTTCATTGATAGAAGCGTACGCGGGCGCGCTTAAGAACGCGCGACCGGCCGAGGAAAAGCGTTGTTCTAAATCTTGGAAACATCAGCTACGTGCTTTAATGGACCGGGCCAGGGTCGCTGAAAAAGGAAACGCGTGTGCCGAACGGAATGACGGCCGACATGAAAAACAACGTATCGCGTATATTCCGTCGTTTATTCAATGCTGTGTTTTATTTCGCGCCGTTCACCGGCTTTATTACCCCTCTCTCAGTTTTTCCGTATAAAACACAACGCGCGCGCGCGCGCCACACTGCAGAGAACACTGTTCTCCCGCGAACCTGAAAGCTTCTTGCGGAAAAGCTCTTTTTCTATTAGTCGTAAAGTGATGGAGATAGTTGCTTACGCCATAATCTTAGGAGGTCGTATCGCGTAATGCGAAGTTATTTTCACGTTTCGTGAGAGGCGATTAGCAATTTCCGAACTTTTCAGTCTCGCTCTCTTAAT
>QVNV01002474.1:0-19233 GCA_014825455.1 Pseudomyrmex pallidus
GATACGCATGAAGTTGTAAGCAAAATATATCCAATTATTTTTGTTTATTTTTAATGTTAATGCAAGATCTCGAGATCGTCTTTAAAACTGGTTTTCCGCAAAAAAGATAGAGAAATTTAATTTGTTTGACTTGAATGAGAGACCTTTCCTTTTCCTTAACAGAAAAAATATTTACTACCAAATAAATAGTATAAATTCTTGAGTCATTCAAGTATAAAAAATTCGACAAATATAAATATATGTAAATAAATTACCGTGTATATACATGTATATATATTTGTCAAAAAGTTTCATATTTAATGACTCAAATTAAATTTGCACAAAAAGATTAGTCTGTTGAACATTTGTTTAAAAGCGTATTGTATTTTTTTTTTTTTTTATACGTACTTGCATATTTTTCAAGAAAAATATATTGAAAAATGTATTAATTATACATACAATATAATAAATTAATTAAATACACTCTAGCGCGGTGCGCTATTACACATTGCCCATGTTGAACTGTGGATTAGTTCACCTTGACATTATTGTGCAATGAACAAGTTTAACTCGCGTGTATTTGTGTATAACATTCTTTTACCCATATATAATTTCAAATAGTGATTATCGGTAAAAATTCAAATCTTAAAGACGATTCGAATGTGTCCAAATAAGTTGCAAATTAAATGTTTTATTTTGGGAATTGAAATCTATCTCTCAATATGTATGTGATATCATATATCTCTGTAAGATTGTGTATAAAAAGGCCAAAAGTGAAAGATAAACGAACGTAAATTATCTTTCTCTTCCTATTTAAAAAAAAAAAAAGAAAAAAAGAAAACCTGATCACGCAAAACCACGATAATTAAGTCCTGTTGTATTAATTAAAAAAGATAAATTTGTTTTTCAATAACATTGAAGACGAAAAAACAAAGAGCAAAATGTCGAATAAATAAGTAAGAGTTACAGTGGCTCTCATTCGGCAAATCTTTCACGTACTAGGCAACGCGAGATGTCTATCTTGTTTCCAGATTATTATTTTCCTCACTTATTATATAATAAAATAATACATAATACGTCTGACTGCAAATTCTGCTTGACATTTTGCTTCATGTTTTACGAGACGCGGAATAAATTACACGTTTCCGATCGATTCGCGCTTAATCAGGATTTAATTGGATTTATTTGTTTCGTTCTTATTGCAATTATTCATTTCGTTAATCGGCGTCAAAACTCACCAGTCTATGTGCCCACTTCAGATTGAAGTTCCTGGCGCGTAAAAATCTGATAAGAAATTCGTCGTCCATTCTGTGCGGCAGACATTCGCCTCTCTCTGTCAATCGTCGCAAAAAAAAAAGAAAAACTAACTAAAAAAACCTCAACAAACTACAAGATAAAATCTTACATTCTTATCTAATCAGTCTCAAACACTTGATCGACATCTCAGACTGATGACAGTTCAATTTACCGTAGATCATGTCGCGTAGCTCCTGGAGCATTTGACACTTGACCTCCTCGGTCTCGCCGAGTTCCCTCCTGGCGTACTCCATCACATCCGGCGGCGGTTCGCTCAGATCCAGACGGATCCCCTCGATGTCCTGAAGCTCCTGATCGTTCGTGAACTCCGGCATACCGTCTTTGAGAACTCTCAGATCTTCCTCTACCACGACATCGGTTTTCTTCCTACCGAGGATCTCTCGATTTTCGTGATTGTTTTCCGCGTCGTTCTCGCGCTTCTTTGTCCACGACTCGGCGTTGCCGGTCTTCTCGTTTTCCTGCGGCATTATTATATATAGGTAAGATTCAGAAATCTACACTCTCCTCATTTAAAATCGGCACGTTTCACGATCGACGCTCGTCGTACGTAAGTATGCCCGAAAGCGAAATCGCGCGCGCTTTGTCATTCAGTCGCGAATAGCGTCGGCACTCGCACAGCTATCGGTCGGCTGTCTGCCTCCAGTTTTACTAGATAACCTCCTTCTACCGGTCTTCATGCACGCGTTACATGTTCGCCAAGCAGGCGGATATTCGTGTGTGTGTGTGCGCGCGTGTACTGTGCCTGTGCAGCGCGTGGTTTAGGCGCCGCACATGGCGAAGCTGAAGATCGTTTTTTGAACGTTTCTTCGAAAACACTCCGATTTTATTCAGAAAAAAGTAGATGTTCTCGAAGTTGATCACGGGGAAAAAAAATGTTTTCCAATCGAAAACGCAATAAATAAGTTAAAGTTTTTTCTTCGCAAACAAAAGCAAAGTTCGAGAGATTAGAGTCGATCTTTGAGGATAATCGTACGAAGTACAAAATGACTGAGTGAGTTTGCTAATTGTCAATCATCGCGAAAAATATTCATCTTAAATACATTTGCATAATACGCACTGCAAACATACTTAGAAAAATGATTCATGTACCTGCAAAGATATTTATATTATGTATCTTGTATTTTTGTTCTGAAAAAAATTAATCTTGCATTAAGTAACATCCGCGGCGTTTGCAAAAAAAAAAAGAAAAAAAAAAAGAAAATTACAGTGAAGTAAAATAGATCAGCGCGGCAACTAATTAGTGTTATTTATTTTTATTTTTTTGACGTTTCTGATCGCGATATAAATTTTGTTTTCACTATTGTGATGTGCGAATGCGTTCTACCGTAAAAACCTGTTTCTTTTGAGCAAAAAGCAATATAATTGCGTATTATCCCGAAGATTTCGTTGCGCAATAGCCAGCACCTATACAACACGCCTTCTTCGCCGTTCAAAAACCAACGTCCGGTTGCTATTTTGTTGCATCAATTCCTCTTCCTGCGTGTCTCGATTTTACTAGTAATTTTTCCACGAGAGACGTGACAAAATGGATAATTTTGAAATATCAAATTTAATAAAAATATAACAAGATTAATACGTACTTAAAAATTTACTAATTGCACTCGCCGAAGAAACACTGTTTTAGATCGCTTTTATATTAAAAACATGTGTTTCATATTCCAAAAAGTGACGCGATTCACTTTTTTCGCGTCTCTTGACGCGATTGAAAAAACTATACTATGCACACTACTGGTTTTATCTACCAATCTATTAATATAGATTTATTCTTTCTCCACACTGGCTGAGTTACTTCACAGTCTATATTTTTTTATCCTTATTAGAAGGAAAAAGAGAGACTGTGAACTAGTGCAACCAGTGTATGGAAAAAGAACAAACCTTGTCTTAGTTGCAAAAGATTAAAGTGTTTTGCATACGAGCGAGTGTGTCATGCGATGACTGCTTCCTTTTTTGCTCTGTCATATTGCACATTATTTCTGTCTATTCAGATAATTGTCAAATAATTTACTTTACATTTACATTACGTTCCTGCACTTGCACGCTCTGTAAAGTATGATAATTTATCTCTCTCTCTCACTCTCTCTCTCTCTCTTTCTTTCTTTTGATTTAAACACACATCCGAGAATTGTCATCGATTCTTTACATTCGCGATTTTTAACGGAAAAGATAATTTTTTGCGAAATGCCCGAACGAGAGACGCGAGATTTCCGCGAGGTTTAACACAATATTGTTTACTCGCCATGCCAATCGTGGCGATGATGCAACTGGTTACACGGTATACCTCATTGTATCAGGCAAGAGGCCAGACTCGACATGCGACTCGCCAAGGCAAATTTTCTTCCTAACCGCCGCAGGTCTTATCCCTCACCTGTTGGAAACCTTCGCGCGTGAGGGTAAAGAACCAGCCAACCAACCAACCAAGTGCGTTAACTTGGAAGCCAGAACCGAGCGTCGCAATTGTATGTAATTAATAAAAAAAAAATATATATATATATATATATTTTCCTAGACTTTTTCAACCTAACATTTCTTACAATCTCCTTTCACAGTTTACGCATAGCAATTGTTCATCTACCAAGCAACATTATTTATGTAACGGATTATTTCACCTTGTTTTGTCTATTATTAATTGTTTTGATACAAATTTTGATTTTGTGCGTGTTTAAAAGAGAGAGACACAGAGAGAGAGAGAGAGAGAAAGAGAAAATGGATAATTTTGAAACATCAAATTCAATAAAAATATTTGAGTAATTTTAAAAGTCTAATAAAAATATTGTCTTCCGATGTTTAATGTTGTCGCAAACATATCGGGAAAATTTTTATTTTTTACAAAAAGAGAAACATGGTAAAATGTATCGCAAACAAACCTGCATAATTGAAACTCTTCACAAAATACTGTACAACGCAGTAGATGGAAGTTTAGCGAGTATTCGCGCGCGCACGCGCGCGCGTTCACTCACGCTTTTAAACTACAACCGAGATCTACAAGGTGGAACCTTTTCCAAGATCCATCAGCGCGCACGATACGAAAGTCGCGCAACATACAAATCACTCCTTTTAGAAACTAAGCAAAGAGTGTGCGAGATTTTATTGAAATGTGTGTGTGTGTGTGTGTGTGTACACATTTCCCGAGGCTAATCTATGCTACCGATGTGTCTAACGCAACCCCAGAAGTTGCTCAGCGTGCTTGTTACCTTTGAGAAACCTCATTATATGCATGACGTTACGTCTCTGCTTATAATCACAAGCTGCAATGTACTCATCGGTACACGTTCGCGCGCGCGCGCGCGTGTGTGTGTGTGTGTGTAGCGACAAAACCGATGAAGTCATTCATTGTGCCGCAACAGTGAAAAGTCACACGGTGTAATAATGCGGTTTTCAGCAGAGTTGCGCGCGGCGAACGTGACTGCATGTACATACATAGCTGTCTGCACCTAGACCGCAAATTTGAGAATGGCGGATATACGATGTGTCAAAAGATAGCGTGTTTTTTTATCGCGTACAAAAGAGAATCAATTCCCGTAAAATTACACGCAAAAAGAAACAGTTTTGCTGTTGGCCAACGAGAAGAATTTGTTGAATTTTGGTACTGGCTATATGGCCGACTAATCTTCTTGGTTTATTCCAGTAATTGTTTAATTTTTTTATTTATTTATTTTTTTTATTTTTTTTACTTTTTTTATTGACCGCCGATACATATTGCATCTTACAAGGCGCACCGGGTATTGGTGTGTTACTGCGAAATATGTCAGGGTCACCCTGTTGCATCCGTGCACAGTCCAGCGCTTTCGCTAACAACTGCGTTATGAAGAGGCATATACAGTGCAATGCGATCGCTTGCGCGCGCGGAACGGGTTTTGAATCGCATCTATGTGATATCTATAATAAATCAGAAACAAACACTTTCACACGACACCAATTCTTAAAAACAATAAAATCGTCTTCGCGCAACGCTCTGTAAACGTGCGAACGGATTTCGTAAGTATGCATTAATGAAAATTCGCTAATTTGTGTGTCATATCATTTTCCTCGAGTTCGTTCGAAAAGATTTAACGAACAATGACCTGTTTGTCGATATTTTATGTCCGAAACTTCGATATGATTTGACCAGATTTTGCTTAAATGCTCATATTGTTTATTCATAAGCCGTGACACACCGAATTCATCATCGAACAAAGGCGCCTTTTCTTCGCCGATCAATAGGGAATTGATTGATCGGAGGATCGATTATCGCTGCATCTCGTCCGTGCGGGAAATAAGCGGATGGAAATGAAGAGGAATTTAATAGGAATTTATACAATCTCCGATTATATCGAAATTCAATCCATGAACTGTGAAAAATCGCGTTGTAGAACGAGAGATGCTCCGTCAAAACAATTCGGTGTCGCGAGCGGTGATTCGAGAACACGCGAAACTGCGCACGAAACGCGTATCTGCGCACGGAATCGTTACAGTCGCACGTCGATGTACAACGTAACGTGATCGATCACGATATTTCATGTCGAGAATCGCTCGATAATGCACCGATGTAATTCGCTGATGTAATCTAAGAAAGTGTATGTATCACGCTACGTGTTGACGCTTTCTCTGTTCGGCTTGACAGTTAATACCACGGTAACACGTTGCCGCGTGTGTCTGATTGCGCACGTTTTGCTTTTCAATCGACGCTCATCAAGAATTTACAGTCCTCGAGAATTATTCGGTCTTGCGTCAGCGAATTACGTACATTCATCACTGACTCTCGTTCACGAACCATCAAAGAATGCACATTGTACCGAACTGAAAGTGGAGCGCGCAATTCTGTGTGTGTGTGTGTGTGTGTGTGTGTGTACGTGTGTGTGTAAAACCGATGTTATACAACATTATATCTAAGAAACGATAAAGCAAGCGTGTTTTCGGATTAGAAAGTTTTAAAGCATTTTGTGTTTAATGCGTCGACGATTTCCCAATACGTAGTTTTTTTTTTTTATGCAAAAAAAAACTGCGCGAGTGTCGCTGTGTTGCTGTGACACAGTCACGATTAACGTGTATTTATTGTTACTATTTGTTTTTTTGTTTTTTTTTTTTACACTTTTCTGGAAAAGTATAATTTGAAATAACGACTCAAATATTCTCAGGTAAAAGTAGCAATTGTAATTTTATTACGTATAAATTTTTCGATAGTTGTATATCGACAATCATAATCGGATTTTACGTTTGTGGGTAAGGCTGGAATCCTTCAGGTCTTGAAAGCATGATAAATCGCTCCGTAAATAAGTTTGTGCCGATGAGGATCGGAATGTTCGTCGAGCAAAAACATTTATATATTTCGACAAAGACGCGCCGGATCTTCTCTTGTGGCAAAAAATGAGCGAATGAATGAAAAATTGCATTATTCTTCATCTTTCATAAAAGTAATAAACAAAATTTTTTGTTTCGCTCATTCTCTCAATTCTCATTCTCTTGAGAACTTCTCGAGATTGTCATTTCAAATGTAACGCCTGTCGATATGCAACCGCATCTGCTTGCGCGTAACGTTCACAAGTGTCAGACTACCACGCAGGGATTTTCTATTCGCGAGAGTTTTTTTTTTCGGGCTACTCACTTTTCTGATATCTTTTTATGGCGTTGTGAAAACAACACATGTAATTTTCTATATTTCGATCCCAGTGTCGAATTGACTATCTCATTTATAATTTATTATTTGTGTGTGCGCGCGTTTAAGTCGGGGAGAATCTAAATTAAAACATGACTCATATACGTCAGTTGTTTATCTTATTATGTTATTAATCATTTCTATTCAATTCGGATTTTCTTGATAGATCTTTTGCTTTATGTGCGTCAGTTATTAAAAAAATGTTTGACGTATTTTTCTTAGAAGTCTAATCTCAATCTTGCTCATTCTTGTCATTTTTTTTCTAAAGTAATTTATTTTATTGTTAGAATAACTCGTAGCATTGTTGTAGCTTTTAGCAGCGCTATGAATTATTTCAAAAGCGTACTGTATATCGTGTGTGACGATCACACAATATTCTTCGAATGTAGCAAATATCAACGGGACGAGAAATCAAAGAAGAAACTTGTTTCCGAGAAACTGAAATCTTAATTTCATTACAAAACAAATGTTTTAAAACTAATGATTATAGTTAAATTAAATGATTTCATTTAATTAACTTGGTGAAACCTCTAGATATCACAACAATCGATTGACATATCAGTTCTGTGAAAGCATAAATAATTGTGAAGCATTAACTTACACATTTGTATAATTTTTACATTTTTGAGGAAACTAATTAAAATTTTTAATTAGTTAGGATTTCTAAATATAAAAAAAACCGTGTTGCGTACAAATATGTATAATGTCAAGGTCGCTTGTCACGATAATTTTCCAGTCATTCTTATTGCAAAATATATCAATTATACTACACGGCAAATAGAAGTTATGTTATTAACTGCGAGCAAAAAAAACGAAGGACGTGGTTTTTGTGGAGATTATTTGTGGACGGTATTGTGAAATAATTTTTGCACTTTTTTTGTGCAATTGGTTTTGCTCACCATACCATAAATTTACGACTTATCATAAATTTTTTATTTAATCGATTGTTTTCTCATTCTTTTGCATATTCTAGTGATTCTTTCACAATGATTTTAGCAAATAAAAAAAGCGCCGAAATTGAAGTCGAGAAGTACCGTCATAGTTATTTTCGAGACGGTTGTAATCTTTTTTCTCACGAGATTAGACAATAAAAAAGTTTTAGCACCTCATGTTTACATATGTAAACATGGGGTACTAAAAAAGATGTGTGCAAATGTATGCAGAAGTTATTTGATACTAAGCCATCGTATATTATCTTCAATTCTTTACAGACGCACTGGGAAAAACATTGTTTCTCGGAAAAACAAGATTGTTAAAATAAAGTCAAGATTTTAAAATAAAAATTAAAATTCACTGAAGCTTCGCTGAAAAATTTAAATTGCAAATAAAATCTAAATCGCTCGCAATTGTTAATACACTACGAGAAAAAACGAGACACGACTGTGAAACGCGATCGAAATTTCAACCGGCTCGCGAATTTGCAAATGGATGACAACTCACCGGAAGAGTAGAATCTGCCGAGTCTGTCTTTTGTATAATACTTATATGGAAGCGAACGAGATCGTGAACCGGATTGTGCGATCCTTACGGAACAGCGATCCTGCGGATACTGACCGATGTTCACCGACTATAAGCGAGTCTGGTTATTTTCCGACCTCTTCCGCACCTACGATTCTACGAGACAGCGAGAAAGTTGCATGACCGCCGTGAGTACAATCGCCTTTCCACCGAGAACGCGTTGGAAGGGTCGTCATGTGAACTCCGACACCGGTCCAGCCGCTTCCTGGAGAACTCGGCGAGTATCTCCTCGCGAGAACCGGTTGCAGTTATTCGCGTATTCCCATCCAACGATTGTTGTCGTCCTCGTCTTGATGCGCGCCCACGCACGATCACAATTGCGCGTAAGTAGACCTCAGAAGTACACTCACCTCGCCGCGAAACATTGATGTTACGAAATTTTGTGATTTGCAAAATTGTTTTTTATTTATTTGCAATTGATGTAATGTGCACATAAATAAATGAACCAAACACAGAAATAGAAATAAAAAAGAAACGCATTTATCATCTCTTATAAGTGATTTCTAAACAGATATTAATGAGAACTTAAATTTTTTTGCTCTCTAACTGCACATTGAATAACTAGTGCAAATAATAGAAATGTGACCGACAACTTTTCTAGGGATCTTATGACAATGAGTAATTAATTAAAAATGCTACTCATGATTGATCACAACGACAACACTTTTTGACTGCGAAACGAGATAGTCTCATTAATCTTCCTATAATTAGATTCGACGCACGCGATCTGTGCGCATGATGTTGTGCACTGCATCTATTAATAAGTTAAAAAAATTAAATAACGATTATGTATGACGCAAAACGATAATTGTCATTTGTAAGCTTATTAAAACTCTATAAATATTATACCCTATTGGCATCGTCGATGCTTTTTGTAATCATTCATTTACGGAAATGTAAAACAATGCAATTACTTAATTTTATAACGAAATAAATAATTAATTAAAAATAATAACACGACACAAATAAATATGTGTATTTAATAAAACTTACGTTAATGTTTTTTGTTGGCGGTATTTTTTTTACGGTAAACAATCACATGTGTTTAAAATGTGTTGCTGTACAATAAAACAAAACATTTGCGTATATAAAACTTTACATTAGACTGAAATTTCCAGAAGAAACTTCTCGAGTTTACACACACACGAGCGAGAATTTATATAAGAGTGTTGCCAGCAACATACCACTAGAATTTTTAACGGTAATACGATAGTCTAACAGTCTACTTCCGGCGAAAGATCTGCATCAAATCACCGCGAAAACGATTTCGCTCACAGGATCATTGAATCGTGAATGTCGCTGTAACTCACACGAACCGAGCGCACACGGGATTCGTTGAGATAGACGCGGCGCGGGAAAACAAACTACGTAGTAGTAGTACGCGAAGTACCTTTTGATCGTTCCTAGCTCGGGTTGCACTACTTTCTACTGCGAGCGATATAAATGTTATCGGTCTGACGATCACAACTCGGCGGGTATCGACACGATGAAGTTGCGAGTCAGAGACGGAACAAAAAAAGAAGTATCCGATTAACAATATCGGAATACGCCTCGATCACTTGTCACGGATTGCAAAACGCACTTTTGCATTTTTATTTTAATTGAACCATCTCTTTGCGTGCATTTCACTTTGATTGGTCTACGCGACGTTACACACGACTGAATTATCTGTCTGAAGTGATCTGCCAGCAACGAATACACAGACGCGTCAAGGATGATCGAGCACTCGGTTAACCAAGATTGGTCGAACTTGAAGTTCACTTTTAATTGGAAGAAACTCGTTGAAGTTTTCATCCTTCGCCAGCAAGATAGCTAATTGGAATGTTACTTTTCTTTCGTCAAGCAAGTCTCGATAGAAATAGCAAAAAAAAAAAAAAAAATCAGCTGTTATTCGATTTGCGATTCAGCCGCTTTCGAAATCGACGCTGGAGTGTTGACTCGTTTCTCAATTCCGAGAGGAAGTGATTTTTTATACTTTGGTGGAAGAAAAGGAAAAGAGAAAATACGGTAAAAAAAAAAGATACAAGTAACACGAATCTCTTAATCCTTAGAACACGCACGCAAAAAAAGTTCCATAAACCCGCACAGGGGTCGTGGACTCCACAAAAGTTCAAACAGCTGTAACTTGCTGAAAACTGAACGGATTTGAACGTACCATATCTAAAATATTTCGTTAGGGTCTCTTAGTTATAGTTAGTTAGTTATAGTTTAAGAATATTTATATTAAAAAGTGTTTTAAACAATTAAAGAATTATTAGGAACAAAAATGTAAAGACAAATTTGTGAAAAAATCAGAAAAATCAATTTTTTGGGGGTCATATTGACCCCGTGTGCGTGTTCTAGGGTTAAATTCGGATACGTGGATTAAAATAGATCCTGTCATCCCTTATTCGGAGTTGTTCGATACGTGTGTTCACTTTTTATTGTTCCGAAATGGAAAGTCGGAAATGTTTGAGGACGAAATTTCGTTACAAGAATCGTTGTGTTATATGAGTAGATTATGAGAGAAAGAGAAATTAAGATGTGGCAAAATTATACTTGTCGCACAACGACGACGACGACGGAGGCGCATACTCACGGTCCAACTTAATGAATAGCAGTTTCATAACAGAGAAAGAGACACAGAGAGCTACATGCCGAGACTTATGAAGATAACATTCTCAGAAAGAAAGAGAGAGAGAGAGAAAGAGAGAGAGAAAGAGACACGGATAGCTTTTAATGAGAACATTAACTCTCTATAGAAGCTCGTGTAGTGAAGAGGAAGACAAAACAGGAAGAAAGACTCGCGCGCAATCTTGATGATAAGCAACGTGCATCATCGCGCGAGTTGAGTTTGTACAGCTATTTACGAAAGAAATCGCTGAAAATTTTTTGACACTAAAAAACATTTCAATCAAACTCGCGAAGACACGTTTTTGTTTTTGCGGTGACAAGTAATTATTCTCTCAAGAAAAATTTTGCGGTGAGAAACATCATTCATGATTACTCGGATAAGAGAAACACACACATACATTGTTTTAAATCTTCCTTAAATATATTCATTTGTGTATTTCTCGTCGCTGATTTCCCGTCTGAAAACTTTCCCATATAAAATTATTTACATGACATATTATTATTTATACGATCAAAAACAAAATTGTCCGCGCGCAATTCTTTAATAAGATTATGCAAGATCGATTTTGCATTCCTTTTTATCTCGCGGTTAAATGAAAAATTTAAATATTTCCATTCACGTGAAAGAAACATTCGTGTGTGAAATAATTCAGGTCTCGAAAGAGAGAGTATGTTTCGGTTTTTTTGATCGTGCGATCTCTGATGCAATCGCCGAATAAAGCTGGCGTCTGGTAGTACAGACTAGACGGTCGTACAGACCGGCGTGTATAGACACGTCTAAAGGCGCTTATGTAATTCCTACGCATGAACTCTCACCGAACGACGCAAAGCTATCGACGAACAGCTACACTCGTAGAAAGGGAAATCGCCGAGACCGGGAACTAAATTTATCTCAAGTCGGAAACGCGCGCGCTTGATCGGACACGCTTCGGCCTATGTGTTTGCATGGAACACAAAACACATTGCCGGAAATCAGGATCGTAAACACACGTACGTGTTACATCTACATGTACACGTGTCGTCACGTCCGGCAAATCGAACGGTCTCGCTTTTACACGCGCGATAATGAAGTTGAAAATAGATTTTGCTGTCGTTCGCGGATCAACGTCCGATTTGATACGCGCGAGCGACAAATCGTCGCGTTTTCTTTCTCTCAAATCCCGCACGTGACGCAATTTCTTCGTCACCTACGACGCGGGTTGGACGCACGCTTCGAGATACAAAGCGAAGTCGATAATGCTTGTCGGTTATATCTTGAAATTTGCCTCTGTAAAAGTTTTATTACATTTTTTTTTTCGAGAACAATTTGCCGATGCTGTGTGAACCAATTTTTTCCACCTCGTTCTCTTTCAAAACCTTACATTATTGTGAATTTATTATTTTTTGTTTTATTTTTTTTATTTAATTATTTATGTATACAGTTTTTTTTTTGCCATCAATATGCATCGTCTGGCCATTATGAAGCGTAATAATCAGAACATCGTCGAAACGCAATAATTTATATTTTGCCTAACAATATTCATTGTGTAATTAATTAGCAAATTTGTCTGTTAAATTTTTTTATGTTTATGTGTGTTGAGTTTTTTAAAATTTATCTACACATATATTACGACTGTGTTGACGTTGAATATTAATAACTGTCGTGCTACAGAACTGCTTGTGTTAAGTATTCAAATAAATCTTCAATTCGCTTCGAACGTCCGTAACATGTTCCGCATCGAAGCGTTAAATCAAAGTGACTTTTATTTTTTTTTTTTATTGTCAAATTATATTTAGATTATTAATAGTAGTATTAATTTATGTACTATTACATATTATTGTTTATTACGTACTATTACAGTAGTAATCACACTGTTACAGCAGTTATATTGCTGTAATCTTTCTGGCTAAATTTTGTTCATCTGTTATTTTTTTCAAAACGTGAAATAAATAAGGCGTTTTTTCAAAACGTGAAATAAATAAATCCTCAATATTTAGGATCGAAACGTTTGGAGCGCATAATAAAGAATCATTTAAATACACGAAGAACCGGTATATCGGCTCGAATCGGCCTTATTTATTTCATGTTATCTTTTTATTCTCGACATAAGTAATAAACAACATTTATGTGTTTACTGAAGTGTGTTTGCAAATCGACACACACACACATACACGAAGAAACATATTGCTGAGATTGTTAAAATCACAGATATAATATTTTGCATTTCTCGAGCAACCATCCATGAAACATCACGCGTCATGGTGAGTTTTTAAAACAAATGTAACTAACGTAGCTTGCACGTATTAGCATTTTGTAATTCTCTTCTGAGATAAATTAAAATTAATTTTCTGCATTTTATCAAATAAATTTTGCTTAAGAAAGAAAAAAAATGTAAATGCGTATAAAATTAAAGCAACTCGTTGCGCAAATCTAATAGAAAATTCAACTGGAAGCGCAACCTGCGTAAACTGATTTCCGCCAGAACAAAAAGCAGACCGGCAATAATCACAGCGTTTCGCAGAGAGAACTTGTTCCAAAGACGTGTAAAATTTTATATTCACTTCAACTGATCGAATCACCAATTATAGAATTGTAATTATTTTAAACTTGATACATATCTATCTCTTTGTTTTATGCTAACGCGTGATCAATCTTGAGAGGAAAGTATCAATTTTATTTGTTTTTATCTTGGCATTTATCACGACGGAAGTCTCAATCTCTGTCTTCTCAATGACGTTTAAGTCTACCTCAGGCAAACAAACATTAAGCATGTATGTCTGGTCTTTAGATTTTTCTTACTTACTTAGTCAGTAATTATTTCCTTGTATCTTGACCGACTCTTTAACGCGCGCATAATTGTCGAGTGCAAAAAAAAAAGGTCGATCAATCTGATTCTGCGCAATTTGCTTAAATAGTGCCATTAAAAACAAATCGACAACCATGAACCGTATCTACAAGTTCTGGTTTTATCGTTCTGAGTTTTGTTTTGTCTTTTTTTTTTTTTTTTTTTTTTTTTTTTTTTTTTTTTTTTTTTTTTTTTTTTTTTTTCTCTTGCACAATTTTTATGGCCTATAAAGTTCACAGTTTCTCTGAATAAAGAATATGTAGAAAGCGTTGATTTTCATAAATTATTAAAGAGAGTAAGAAGTAAGAAATGTGCAAGAAAATATAGATTATTATTTTAATATAATCATCAAAAAATTGAAAACAAAAGAAACAGAAAAAAACTCAGAATACACATTCACGTTAGAACGATAAAAACCAGTATTTACAGATACGGCTCGTTTACTATTATCATCGATAGTTTTTAATAGTTCTAAATAGCAAATTGCGCAAGGAGAGATATATATTACGTCAATAAAGTAATAATAAATTATAATTTTTTTTTTTTTTGCAAATTTGTTTCAGATATAAGAACATTATGAATTGCAAATAACGAGAATGAAATCAAAGTCAACGGGAGCCAGTGAAAACACAGCGACAGTTACATCGCTGTGTTACGTTAAAAGTCACAGCGACACGTCGGCGTTTAAATAAACATGCACAGCTCGGAGACGTCGCACTTCAGTTGAAGATTTCGACTTGTAAATGTCATACACATCTAACGGCTCGATCAGTGTAAAGTGATCACTTAAATTCAGTTTAACTCAGATCAACCTGCGCTATTCGAAAATGACAGTCGAGAAGCTGAAGATAAAAGCCCCGCCAGGTAAGCAACAATTATAACTACATTGTAACAATTGTAACTACATTGTAACAATTGTACTACATGCGAAAAAAAAATAACTCTTTCATTACATCTAGGTTTCTCAATAGATTTTTAATCTCACTCCGCGTTCGCTTATACGTTATATACTTTTATTCTAAATTATATAGAGAGGTTTTCACTATCGAAATTAAATATAATATACGCAAGCATGATACAGCGATGATAAACATAGTTAATTTTATCGCGCGACAGCACGATTATTGTGCTATGAATTATTTACATCACCATTGGGTATAATACATTGAAAGCTACATTATAAATAATAGGAATGCAGTGCCGTATTATAAGCCATCAGGTCAAGTGTTTTATTATTCATAAGACAAAGCGCGTGATGAAATATCATTCCAAATGTTTCCATCGTGCCTGATTGTTTTTCTTTCGTCGTTTTTGTTGTATAACAGACGTGGATCAATCGGTGCAGTTTTTACGTTCACAAATTAGAATTTTCATTTCAAAAACTCTCGACAAACATGTATTATACGGGATTATAATTCAATTGTCAAACCTTGAGGTTCTCTTAAAAAAATAATTCCAATCATCTGTCGCATATTGATCTCGAGAAATAAACGAAATCATCCGAAGAATTCCAAAAATCACTTTTCTTTAAATATTTCTTCTTCAAATATTTAATATTTAATTTTAGTGACGTGTTGTTTAATCTTCTATATAATCTTCCGAATTGTTTTGTGAGTATAAAGCAATTTATGTAAAACGAAACCAGCAAAAGATATCAACTATTAAATATAAATTAAAAAGGAATTTATAATTTTCAAGGTTTTTTTTTTTTGACAATTGCGATAAACAATGGTTAAGAAAAAGAGACAGAAGAAAATATGTGCGTGATTAAAAATGAAATTAGACTAAAATATCGGTATATCAGAGTATGTGACTTCAAAGTTACAAGGCGTTATGAAACGTTAACACCGTTTAATCATTTTCATGTGCATGCAAAAATTCTTATATGTAGTCGACATTGCAGCTTCTAATATATTTTTCGTACATACTTAAGTTTGCAAATTTTTGAATTAAATTTAATTCGAATCTCCATGTGTGTTAATTTACATGTTTAAAAGGAAGACAGTATGTAATTGCATTAATCCGAAATATTGATTCGTATCGATTTACTTAATACTTACGGCCAATGTTTTCACTTCTAGATAAGTTCTCGATAATTTTATCTAAAAGATATCACATGTATCACAAATATGTTTATTCAGAAGCTAGCTATCGGGAGATATGAAGAAATCGGTAGTTAGTTGTAAATTTTTACGAGTTTTTAAATCGTTCTTATTTAATTAAGACTTTTGATTTTATATAACAGTTGCGAAGCAACAATCTTCATGTGTATCTAAATCTTCATGTGAAGCAAAAAATTCATGTGCAAATGTGAATCGTTCTGTATCATCGTGACATGAATTACACGCATGAAACTCTATACGTCAATAATCTCATCACTTGATTGTCGAATCGCGAATGGAATATTAATATACAGAATATTAATATATATTACAGGGTGTCCCATAAGAATGTGTTGAAACTAATTGATTGCCATTTTTGAATGTATTGAGTTATTAGAAAAACAAAAATTGCTTTGAAAAGAGAAAAAAAGTCTGCAGTTTTTAGCAGGTATAAATAAAATTTAGCAAACTGTTTGCATATCAATGTTATTTATTGATGAAAAATACAATAATGTTCAAGTAAGTTAATGATAAATATTTTCAAAGTGCGCACCGTCTGAATTTGTACAAAACTCAAGTCTTACGAAGGGACGTAAAGAGTTAGGGATCTTCTGGATGTAAAGATTTAGCTAAAGAAACGTTGGGATTTTGCGACCCCCAAAATCTATAGGTTTTTGTTTATTTACAACCATTTATTTAGCCAGAAATGTGCTTCATCTGTGAAGATAATCAAATGTTCATCAAGTTCTTTATCCTCAAACATTGCATTTATCGTCTTGCAAAATTCCACACGTTTCGTCATAGCGTGTTTGGTTAGCAATTGATGTGTTGTTATTTTATATGGATGCATGTTCAGGAAATGTTGATTTAAAATCTTGTGTAACATTGTTTTTGATATTCCAAGAGCTTGAGCAGCTTTTCGAATGGAAGCATTTGGATTTTGTTCAAAATAATTCCTAATTTTTTCAATATTGTCTTCTGTAGTTACAGACACAGAACGACCTGGCAAATCGTGTCTACGGTCTTGAATAGTTCCATACTGCATAAAATTATAGATAACTCTGTTAAAAACAATAGAAAACAATATTTTAATGCAGCTTTACTGTCAAAACTGGAATGACATAACGTATAGGTTTAAATAAATAATGAATTCCAATATCTTCAGTATGGTATTGCTCGGTAACTTTATGTGTTCCATATTTACGAAACCCTCTATAAGCATTGCTATGTATTTTTCCTCTCAAATAGAAGCATTCAATAAAATAAATCTTTTGTTCCGTTGACAGATTGCTTATTTTAACGCACACAGATTTGCTTTTATCACAGCTAGAATAAAACTGCAGACTCTCAGGCAGACGATGATTAACTGTACTAACTGTTTTGAAGTCATAGAAAGAAAGACCAATTATTTAGTTTCAACACATTCCTGGGACACCCTATATATATATATATTATATATAATTATATACAGGGTGTCCCGCAACTACCGGATTTCTTTTTACCAATAAATTCTCAAGATCATTCTAAGACAAAAATCCTAATACCAAACTGTCGAGGCTATAATATTTTTTGATTTTTGTTTTGGTAGTTGCGGGACACCCTGTATGTATATATATATATATATATATATATATATATTAATGTATGTAACGTCATGTGAGCGTTTCGTCGAACCGTGCAGTTTATTAATTGGCCGCGTCACCGAAGCTTCATTGTCATTATATTTATCTGCGCGCGGGCCAACGTCTGTCTGTCTACCACAAAGAAACACCGACAAGCAACAACGGCAAGCAATAGAATTACACGTAAGTCACGTTCGCGTGTGACGGAGGGAATCTTGCGCTTGACGGAACCGCGTTCACCTTGAACAATACAGACGTATAAGAGTGGACTGCGATGCGATTCCGACCGCATTTTCTATTTATTTTCGACACCGCTCGGATCGTCCGAATGCGTGTCCGGAAATATTGTTCGTGAGTTTGTTTCCGCAACTGACAGAGTGCGATAGATTGTCATCATGACCCCGCCGAAGACATCGAGTGAGTATACTTCAGTAGCTGAAAACGCATGTTGCTTAACATAATTTTATTTGCTTGCAAAAATTCTTACAGCTTCTAATATAGACGTTCATTGTACATAAGCATTTGCAATACACACACACACACATTTGCTTTATTATTGCAACTTCATTATACGGATGAAACTTGTCGCTCTAATGTCGACAGCTCTGGAATATAAAATATTTATTGATATGGTTGCGAAAAGTGACCTGCATTACGCTAGTCTGAATGGAACTAAATTAACGGCACAACATGCCTCAGCAGATACTTTCTAAGCTTAGTATACGTTAGAACACGTATAAGACAGGTGAACGACCGAGCAACGCACGCAATTTTCATTCGTTTTTCAAACGCGCGCATTGCTCGATCGTTTCGCGCGCGTCGCGCCAAAGTGTGTTCGTTTATATTCACGTTATCGACGATAAATCGATGATAAATCCTCGTTGCGATAATGTTGCTTATCGATTGTAAGTAAAATTTTGTTTTATAAATTTTTGAAGTTCTCAATCGTCATTATATCACGTCGTTTGCGCAGACATGTTTCTTTGTCAAGTGCGAAAGAAAGATTGTTTGTGACATCATTACGTGTCACTCAGGCAATTTATAATATAATGCAAGTTGCAATACATTTCTGATTACCGCGATGTTGCAAAGGTTTTTCTTACGTAACTCGGCGTGTGAAAGACTCTGATCGCGCATTAATTACTCTATTTTCGTGATTGACGAAATTTACATAGATTTTACAATTTCGTAAGATTATTTGTCGCCAATAAAAACGTATAAACATATAAATCCCATTCATTACACTTATAAATATAATGTTTTCCATTTATTTCAAAATAAGCGAGAACTTATTAAGTTTGCACACACACACACACACACACACACCTTCTTGTCATCGATTTTAAATAGAAACAATCATTTACATCGCGGTTTTTTTTCTATTTCAACAAGTTAATATGATAAATAAATTTTAATAAAAATAAAACTACATATAAACATCGCAAATGCTTTTAATTAATGCTAATATAATAAAACAATGTCTAGGAAAGTGTTACGTTGTGATTACGTAATCGTAATTTCTATCAACAAACAATTAACAATTTTTATCAACTACAACTGTTTCATACCACACAAATCACATAACTTTCTTTTTTTAAATCTCTGTATTTTAAGAGATCTTGCAT
>QVNV01002510.1:0-11733 GCA_014825455.1 Pseudomyrmex pallidus
ATTACGAAATGCAATCTAAAGTACGATTACTCGTTCGATCGGTAATAACAGGACGGTCCAGGACCCTCTTAAAGACGCGCGCGTTTTCATCAAATATTCACGACAGAAAGCGTCTTTCCGAGTCACTCGTTTGTCCGTTTGATTTATTTATATTTCTTTTAGAATTTTTTGTGCATATCTAATTGTCGTCCGGATCTCTCCGCTAACTTCCTCGCGCTACGATTAGATAAGACAGGATGTTGATCGAAAAAAAAAAAAAGGCAGTCGATAATGTCTTCCGTTCTCTTGCTAGAATCTATCTTGTAGTTTATCTCATTTATTACGCCTCTGTTTCGTCGTCGTTCGACGGTTATTTTACAACCCTCAGATAGGGAGAGACGAGTAACGTCTTTGTTTTCACCGCAACATTCTCAGACCGGAGTGAAACTCTCCCTCCAGCATCGTTCGAGAAACCTCCACTTTCGCTCCACTTCGCGAAACAAAACGAGAGACAGTGAGGATAGGAATAGCGCGGTATTGAGATAAGACACGTCAGAACCTTTCCAATTGTCGTCCGCCTTCCGTCTGTATATCATTGAAGACCGAAACCTTTCTATAAGCGAATTCAATTGGACTAATTTGACGTCTCATATGTGTGTCGTAATATTGATCGAAAACGATGATAAACCGTGACAATTATATTCTTCAAGTATAAAATTCATCTAATTTGACAAGAAAAATTATTATTTTCCATCCCACTATTCTCAAATTTTTATTCTCCTATTCTTATATATTTACATTTTCAACTTTGACAGACACGATGATATAATTGAAGCGGAATTAAAAAATAAAATCTGAAATGTTTTGTTCAATCTGCAGATAAATAAGAAAGAATAGAGTAAAGGTTAGAATGACGAGAAAAAGAGAGATATGCATATGTATATAAAGAGTGAGAGAGAGAGAAGAGTGAAGAGGAAGAGAACTTAAGGTCGTTCTGTCCGAGAAAGGAGATTGGCTTGGAAGAGAGAATACCGAGAGTTGTTAGCGAGTGCGAAGCAGTCGGGGGCTGCGAGATAAGGCGTGGGCATAAACGTCCGCAGATAAGGGTAGTTTGCACCCCCGTTGTGGACAGTTAGCCTTAAATGAGTTGGGGGCGAAACGTGTAAAGGCCTTTGTTGCGCCGGTTTCGTCTTCTCTGGCTTTTCAAATCAGTTTCGTCACTGGCGATTCCATTCTATCGAAAATCGAAAGTTTAAGCGATGCCAGTCGAGAAAATACGTTTTTCAAAATAAACATTTTTAACAAATTATCTTTATATCATGCGAAATTCTATTGTTAGCAGAAGAAACTTTAGAGAGAGAGAGAGAGAGAGAGAGAGAGAGAGAGAGAGAGAGAGAGAGAGAACAAATTTGATTACTGTGTTTCTTAAAACTAATTTCTATTTGTATATTTAATCATAAAAAATGACAAGCTATAAGAGTTGTCAAACAAAACTTAAAAGAAAGATAAGATAACAAATAAAATATCTCGGACCGATATCGTTCAAAAAAATTGTTTGGAAAATTCTTAACTTATTTTAGATTAAAAAAACAGTTGTGTGTCCGAGAATTTTATTTCAAAGTTTTTTAATATATACGTGTAATTCTCTGATAAAACACACACATATCCAATTATCTTTTTCTTGACCAATAATGTGATTTAAAACTTCCTCCGAACATATACAAGAACGAACTTAAAAAAGTAACGTTTCTTAAATCTTCCTCGACAGATGAAAGAAGGTGGAGAGAGACGCAAATTTACTTACATATATATAATACATAGAAGACGAACAGGAAAAAAAAACGTTGCGCGTACAAAACCAGCGATCCTTCACAAATGTCGCCCGTACAAAAATCCTGTCTCGCCGTTCTAAATTCCGCTTATCTAACGGCGCTTCGACAGTAATGTGCCGGCGTATTATGTATAACCGAGTGCTGCCGGGGCCATCCCTTTTACCGTGGAAGGCCACCGAGCGTCGGTGCCGTTTAGCGTCAGATAGCGGAAACGTATGAGAGACGGGGTGAATCCACCCTTATCTTAAGGGTAGCTACTCAATAGCTAGCCGCGCCGAAATTTCTCTCGCTCTCTCGCGTTTCTCGCGCCCTCCTTCCTCCCTCCCCTCCCTCCCCCCTAACTCAGCTCGCTCTACACGTGCTTTCTCCCCCGTGGCTCGATATATATTTCTCGTGTGTGTTTAAATTATTTTCACCGTTTCCCTCCCTCGTCAGGCTCGCCGCGAGACCATTACGCGGAATTACGTAGATTGCCTCGCGCCACGCTCGGACGCTGTCGCACATTCAGCGTGAGAACTGAATGTGAGAATTGAAAGTGTGTAATTGTAGAAAAAAAAAGGATGATGCCTAGATTGTATATACACAAATTGTTAATTTATAAAACCATTGTGTACTATAAGTTTTACAAATAATGTCACCACAAGAAAACTACCAAAAGAGTTTTCATTTAATTATAAAGCATATAATAAGTTCGCACATTTACACACTTACATAGTTTTTCATATAAATATTCTTTTTAAATTGTAACAATCATTACTTATCTAATTGTATTGTATTGTTACATTAGAAATTTTTTACTTAAAAAATCGTACACGTCGAGCATAACGACCAATAAATCTAAAATATTAAATGCGAAAAAAAAACGACATATCTGGAAGTAGCTCGCAATTACGGGAGCGTATATACACGCATAATTTAATGTTCGCGGTAGTGGAGCCACAAGGTGAACTCTATGGGACGCTTAGGGTTACTTATACTTCGAGAAGGATATGTAGGTAATGTGTGCACGAGTGCCTCAGGGTAGGTGCTTGCGGTAAATCTAATAACGTTGTAATGCCGTTACCCCCACTTCTCCCCTCAAAGTTGGCCCGTAAGTTTCCGCCGGAGCCTGCTGGCTCCGAGCTTGCCGTGCCGAGAATTCCTAACGCGTGTACCATTTTAGTTGCCGAACACGAGTATACGCGCAGAATCTACAGACTCGGAAAAAAAGAAAGACGCTTGAGACAAAAAAAAAACAAAAGCAGTTACGCTCGTGCATTTTGATATGATACGTTTTGGTAATTCAAAGAAAATTTTCGCGATAATGTTATCTCGAACTCGACCATATCTTCAACTACTTGCATTACTTTTTAAACTGATTGTTTCGCTGTTTTGTGTGAAAAACTTGACGTATACATATACATATTTGTCAAATGTCATATTTAAGGGGATCCCTAAAGTGGATCTGTTTTATCGATAAAACTGAATTTTGTTTTTTGAATTGATAAATTCTTTTCTACGCTTGAAGTACATGAAATAAGAGATCCGGGTCCAAAATGTATATAACAAAATGACGTCCAAATATATGTAACAAAGTAAAAAAAATTGTTTAAAAAACATTATTTTTTATTTTCTTATATAAATTTGTACGTCCCGGATCCCTTAGTGTGTGTACTTTAATTGTAGAAAAGGATTTATCAGTCCACACAGTCAAAAAAAAAAAAATGATTAGTGTGCGCAAAAATTCAGTTTTATCGATAAAACAGACCTATTTTAAGATCCTCTTAATGATACAAAACAGAAAAACAATTAGTTTGAAACGCAAGAGTATGCAGTTGAAGATACAGTAAAGTTCGAGATTACATTATCACAAAAATTTGGTTTGAATTACCGAAGTATCATGTGTGTGTGTGTGTTAAGTTTCATACTAACGACGCAATATTATTAGTAATAACTCTTTGCTTTCGAATAAATTTCTTCAAAAATGCTGTCACCGAGCGATATTGAATCCTAGTTTAGTCGATTAAAGTCTTACAGGCAACAGGTAGCTGATAATATCAATTTAGCGAGGCCCCGATAAAAACGTGCGCAGGTTTTGGACAATGACAAAACCATCCCTCAACGCTCTTTCTGAAGCTCCGCTTGGCTCACCTTTCGTTTCAGCTGTCGCTTCTATTTTTCCGTTGTCACAGACGCCCTCTCTCTCTCTGTGTAGATATATGTCACGGGCGAAGGTAAGCGCTTGCAGTCACCCGGGGGTGTTCTGCAAACTATGCTCGCGAAAAGTTCAACACAACTTCATAACATCGGTGTTTCGAGGGCGAATTAAGGGGTGAGAAGGGACTCGAAGCGCGGATAGCTCCGCGCAGTGAGGAGCACAGCAACGGGGGAAAAGAGAGAGAGATAGATACATGGGTTACGTTAAGTACATAGGCGTCTGGGGCTGGTTAGCTGTATCTACTGAAGCGGAGAAATACGCATGGAACTTGGAGCGGTCTATGGCGCGACAAACTTGCGCGAATTCGCGCGGAGTTCCGTCGAAGTGTTGTCGAATCGCATGAATCGAGGGTACTGCGAATAAATGCTGATTTTGTTTTCTTTTTTTTTTGTCTCAGAATTTTCTTAAAAATTTTATTGTAGCTACGATCGAGACTTGTTTCGAACTATACGTGCGATTTGGATTTGAAGTCAAAGCTTTGTCGAATCGTCTTTTCGTTCTTGCCTTTTCTTTTTTTTTTTTTTTACACCTCTCGATCCACACCGACACGTATGCGTACTCATACACGCGTGCCCGCCGCGAGCAACTCGCGGAGATAAAAATCAGTAATTAGCCCGGACCATTATGGCGGCTGTGTGAAAAATTAGCGAGTCGTGGGGTAACCGCCCCTCTGGGCATAATCCTGCATCGGTAACGGCGCGTACCAGCGTGCATCCAACCTGTCTCTGATTTATACGGGTTTGCTATTAATTATACCTACCCCCTACCTCTCCCGTTCCTCTATATCGTTTCTCGTCCCTATCTTTTTTTTCCCACCGCGTCTATCCACTCTATCATGCCTGCCACTAGTTTTCCTTTTTTTTTTTTTTTTTTTTTTTTTTTTTTTTTTTGTACAATCAATATAAATAAATAGAGAAACACAGATAACTGCTGTTACAATTGTCCCTTTAAACGGAGAATTTTGCTTTGCTCTTAAAAAAAAAAGGTTTTAGCACTAACAATAAAGCATAAGAAGTACATGTAACAGACTTAGCAATTAATAAAATAAGATAATATTTGCACTTATTATATAAAATGCAAATAATATATAATACGTATATATTGTAACAGACAGAAATTAAAATTAAAGTAAATTAAAGATTAGAATAAAAACAAATAATATTATAACAAAAGGAAGAAAGAAAATGTGTATACGAGTATATTATACAACATTCATGAAGTAGTTTTATCAAACGAATCGCAATCATTTCCAATTTTGTATTAATAACCGCGTTTTTTTTCTTTCTGTCCTTCTCTCTCTCTCTCTCTCTCTCTCTCTCTCTCTCTCTCTCTCTTCCCGCGAATCAACTTTCAATCGTAGTGCCAAATGTTTTTATTTTGTTTTACACGTGCCAAAGAATTCGAGCCATTGCGTCGAGCCGAAAATTCCGTCCCGGATTTTGCGTCGGTCGTTGTTTCGACTGCTGCTGGCGGGACTCGACGGGCTGCGGCGCAATTAAATTAAATGCTTCGGATTAATTGTTCGAAAGCAGTTAAATTAGTTGCGTTTGTTTCGCCCGATTTTTGCGCAATCTCGCTGCGGAATGCGTGAGATGCACGCATCGGGGGAATTTCGTTACCCGCGGCCCCTGGCGCGTTATATAGAGCTCCGGCGCCCTGCAAAATCACCGCGATGCAAACGTGTATCAACGAACGATGGCGCGGAACGGATGGCGGCGTGCCCCCGAAAAATTCATTTGCAAAAGCCGCATTCGACGCGTCTCCGTCACACAATGCGAACGCGAGAGATCTCGTCGCGCGATCGGTACGCGCAAGCTTTTTCCCACTGTTCGATTAAAAGTTTAAACAGAATCGACCTAATTATTATTAATGTAATACGCAACCGGAGGTAATATAATTTTCATGTAACAACGAATTTAATGTACACTTCTGAATGTTTAAACATTGCCGCCCAATATTAAACCGCTAAATGCAGAAAATTTATCAATGTATATATATATATATATATATATATATATATATATATATAAATTTCCATATTTATCACTGAAATTTTCAATTCATTGAATCGAAAATGATATATATATACTCGTATATATATATGCACATTTTTTTGTTACATCTAAAGTTTCGAAGACAGGACTAAAGAATCGAAGTAAAACGGCATATTATCATTATTCCGTACACGACGATTCGCAATTTTCCTTCGTTGCCACGAAGGAAAGATCTTTCTATTAAGCAAGCACATATCAGGAAGACCGCCGAAGAGACCACCCCGTCTCGACGCTACACCACCGACCAATCCCCGTCGAGAATCGCGAACCAGCTATAGCTGAGAGCTGCAGCATCCTAGAGTGCAGCTGCAGCACGCCGGCGCGGACTCTTGAGCCGCATTGCTCGGATTCTGTGCCTGGAGACGCGTCCAGGAGCGGAGAGGAGCTTACGAGCTCGCAAGTAACGTGCCGCGTCAGACATGGTCAGACTGGCATCCGGCCGCAAGCTCTCGACCTCATCGCGACCATACATAGGCTTCGGCCCCCGAAGTCCACCCAGCTTTCGAGCAGGTTCTCCCCCCCCCCCGGTCTCCTTGGCCACCCACCAAGACACGATCCTACGCTCCCAGTTTCACCCTCTCTCTGCGCGCACTCACCCCATTCAGAAACAGAAGCTCGCAACGTCGGGACATTCGGAACACGACGGACCGAGGAGAGATATGCATCATTTGGTTACCCGACTGGCCGACTACTGGCGTGTCTCCGATCGGCGTTCCGATCCGATGCATCCGTCCTCCGATCCGATTGGCTCGATGCGATCGGTATGCGAAAGGGTCCTCCAGTCAAGATTTTCAGCATAACTGACCGTATCTGCGAACATGCCGTTCTCTCTCCCATTCGAATCGGACGAGTCCGCCCGCGTGCCGATAACATACGTCGGCGGTATCGTGTGCGTACTCGCGCGCGCTTTGTTACCGGAGAACGTTACTACATCGCCCGGTAATAACCGCGGAACAGTAATACGCCGTTAATATACATATATATATATATATATATATACACGAAATACCATATTGACGCGCGCTTGTATCGCGTGTCGCGTCGCTTTTTCAAGTGGTACGTACTATATAAACGCTTAGGGTGAATCTCGGAAGTACCGTAAGCCTCTGTATTCGACTCTCTCTTTCTCTTTCTCTCTTGTAACGTCGAGCGTTAAGTTATCATATGTAACTTTTATTCATCAGCTTTTTATTCAATGAACTACTCGGTGAAGATCGTGATAGAGATATACACAATGATAAATATATATATATCTGTTGTACAAATTAGTCAATTTAGTAAATTCTCGTTACTTGGCGCAATTGCAACAATTAGATAAGGTTTACACATCTTCCTCATCTCAACTTTTAAGAATTTCTTCTTACGTTTTAAGATTGTCCGGCTCAATTTCCAAAGAAGTAACTTTTTCCGCAGAGCAAGAGCTCCGTGGAAACACGCGATACTCACATGGATAGTCGTTCGTCTGCTAGTGCACATTCCCGACACCGAAATTGCATACCTTCGTGTACGCGCACATACGGGCTGGAAACAAACGAATAGGGTTGTTCGAACGCCGTAAAGGGTCCGGTGGGACGAGAGGAAACGCGGGATCGCGGATAGAGAGGGCCAAGAGAGGCTTGCGGGAGGGTTGAAGGGAGAGAAACGACGGTGGATGGTGATGCCGGTGACTCGGTCGTACGACAAAGAGAGAGAGAGAGGGAGAAAGAGAGAAAGCACGAGGGGTTGGGAAACGTAATCGCTCTAGCCCCGCGCGCCTCAACGAACTGCCCTTCACACACGTTTCGTCTCCCTTCGTCCAACCTCTCCTCCCACACATCTCCGGCTATTTATTGCTCGCACTCGGCCGGTTCACAACATAAATATGTTACACCTATGACCCTACGTATTGCATCGAGTTCGCGAATTCCTTCGTTACTTGGCTGAGCGAAGAAAGAATGTCCGTGATCGACGATTAAATGAATTTAATTTGGCAAAAAGAAACGCTTGATTATTATCATGTTAAAACCCATGATCGTATTTCTAGATTTTTTGAATTTTATTGCGTATAAGAGCGTTACGCAACAAAATCGTAGTTTTCTCTTGCCAAAGATATATTTTTTAATATAAAACATTTCGGGAAAAATTTATCTAAAAAGAGAAATTATCTATTTAACTACATTTTGTTTCATCGTTTTAATCATATATTTGCCTCTTGTTTTTACGCAAACATTTCATTAACGTTTTTTTTTAATACTTTTGTTGCTTCCTCAAGAAGTGCTTCTCGTAGGATGTACGAACAGGGGTGTCTGAAGGGGTGTTTAAAGGACATCGAGGGTTAAGTTTCAAAGATAAAAGAAGAGCCAACTGTTGAATATCAACTCTCTTTCAGCCGACGCCAAGATACTTCAAATTGATTCTTTTTTTACACGTTATACCACCGTATTATATTCTACGATCATTTACACACATATGTTGTGTATAATTTTCAACAAATATACCATAAAGAATTGTTCTTATAAATGTTACAACATCGTCTCCTATATCTGAACGATTTTCACGTCACATGTCTTCGTATGTAAGAAGATATTTTGTGAAATGTATGCAATGTATTTTATTTGTTTATTTATTATTTTCTAATAATAGTTTCTATATTAAGCAACATATGAGTTACAATAAAAACATCGAAAATATCTGACATAAAATGGAAAATTTATATGTGATTGTCAATATCATAAACATATTGTATATTACTCTAGAGAGAGTAAAATATTAATACACAAAAGCTCTCTCTCTCTCTTTCTATATACATATATATATATATATATATATATATATATGTATACATGTATATATGAATACAATGTTCTATTCGGTTAAAAAGAGAGTTGTCGAATAATTAAATATAATTAAACTTTTCTTTTTTCCCGCATATGTTGTGATTTTTAATTTCTTTTATCACGCAGAAGAAAATTCTTACTTTTGAAAAACACATATACATGTTAGATATTTTATATCAAAAAGACATTATACATATAAAATATTTTATCTAACAATTGTCATTTTTATCATTACTGTACACTACATTGACAAATAAACTTTTTGTATTTAATTTTATGATAATAAGTAATAATTGTAAATTAAATTATAAATAAAATAATTTTCTAACCTTCTCCGAAGCTCGTTGAAATCTTCGTCTTTGGCTGATGGCTCTTGATCCCCACGAAATACTTGGTCGAAACCCGTCAATCTCAGCAAACTCTTTTCGAAGCACGTTTAAATTTTTGACGTTAAAACTGTAGATATAATACAACAAAGACCGTGATCGTTTGCAAAAGGCGTTGAAAAAATTTAAGAAAAGGTAATGGCTTAGAAATGAGAGGTAAGAACCGAAGGAAGAAAAAATCTGATGGAAAGAAGTGAGTTAAGAAAGAAAATGTTGAAAGTTTTGTCTGGGAAGAGAGAGAGACGGAGATCCGTTTTAATGTAAAAACACGGTTTTTTTCTATTCCCGGCTACGACAATATCGCAAGCTTTTCTCTCGCAAGCGCTCGCTCTCGCGCGCGCAACGAGCTCTCGCAGCTCCGCGAATGCACGTGCAACTCGGACGCGTGCCACGTGGTGTTTGGTCGGAGTGGCTCAGCCGCGACAGCCCGAGCCGGAGCGGTGAGCTTGCAAGCTCTCGGCGCTTTCATTGGTTGATGGGTGGAAACTGCGCATGATTGCGGGTGTGGCCGGAGCTTGAGGGGCGGAATAAGCTCAGGTCGCCGATAGGATACCTCGCAAGAGGGCACGTCTCCGTGGGTGGACTCCGAGTGCCCCTGTTCGCATCCCGCCCCCCCTCCGAAACGTAGAGCTTTTTCCTTAATCTCGTAACAAGCGCGAGAACTGCTCCGCCGTCCGAGTCTCGAACTTGCGAACTGGCTTCTTCCGCGCGAACGGGCGTGCTCTTTCGAGATGACGCGACAGTATGGCGGTACATCGAGTTCACGTCTCAACGCGGAGAAAATTACGTTGCTGGCAAACGCGAGGATTAAAGTTTAAGTAGTAACGTCAGTGTAAAGTCGGTCGCCTCCAGACATTTGCAAGACGTTTCCACGGAAAAGTGTAAAAAAAAAAAAAACTTCTTAGGAAACACCAAACGAAATATATAAAATATTTCGAAACAAACGAAAATTCTTGGTAACAAAATCTATTTAACGTTAGGTCTTAACAATTTGAGAAATATTTTTATATTATTAACATATTAATATAAATATTTATATCATTTCAGAAATATAAACATATAGAAATATTTTTAAAATAAAGTAGAATTTTAAAATGTTTAAAAATTTATACAAAACTCATTTTCACTTTTCGTGCGCTTCGAAGAAATAAAAGCCGCACTTACATCACTCTCTTATGAAAGAAACAAAACAAAAAAAAACAAAATTCTAGATTTCCAGTAAATTTTTTTAATTTATAAAATGGATTAAAAAATATCAGAAAACTTTTAAACTGTGTGTTTTTACATATATATATTCACGTTATTTCACGTTCAAGCTATATCAACACAAAACACTGGAACGTTTTCCTATATACACATACGGTATTGATAAATAAACTGTATTAGCTTAACAAAAAATACAAGTATATTGACCGCAACAACGGCAGAAAATAGTTTTCTTTTTAGCAACAGGTGGAAGGCACTCGAAGCGTGTATAACCGTAACAAAAAAGTGGAAAGAGAAAGCCCGAAAAAAAAAAAAAAAAAAACAGCAAATCGTCCATTTATCGAAATTACACCACGTCGTAGACGCGATGTTTGAACCAATTTGGATACTTGCGCGATGTTCGATCGGATGTTAACAAATGCGGACGGCTCGTGGATATTTGACGAGCCCGCGAATCCGCGATAAAGCGAAAGTCTAATCACAGCTGGCCGATAAATAAATCGGCACCGACTAAACAGCCGGCGAGTCAGTTGGAATTGGGGGTTTGATTTTGGGGGACAAGGGTGATCTCGATTGCGTATTTACACGGTATGCCTACAGATTGGCGTGCTCTCGCCGTTTTACCCATTCACTCTCGGCGAGGTGGTATTTGCGGTATCAAACTCTGCCTCACGTGCTGCATTATTGATTATGGTTCGAATTTTCGAGGTCGACGTTTCGTCGATTCAAAGACGTTCATTTGCTATGAGTTTCAGTTAGTTCATGATTCACGCTAAATATATATATATATAAGTAGTAGATGAAAGCTTGTTTATGAGATATACAATAATTAACTCTTTATATTGGTATACACATCTCTGTGACACATATACCCAACCTGATAATTTACCACGTATATATTTGCATTTATCAAATGTATTTTAGATTTTCCTTACAGAAATTTATTACTAGTGGAGAACCAAAATGTTACCTATTTTAAGTATAATAAAATCACTGATAAGAGCTGTTAAACAGTGATTTTATTACTTAAAATACGTAATATTCTGACCCTATTGGTAATAAATTTCTAATAAGGATTCAATATATTGTTATCTAAATTTATATAAGATAATATAATGAGGAGTGACTTCCGGTTTGTTATGCGGTTAATCCAATTTAAATGTCCATTGGTTTGCTTTTGCCGTACAATTGCGTTTATATACATATTGAGCTTATATACATGTATATGTTGAGTATATTGTTAGATAAAATTATACATTATTC
>QVNV01002558.1:0-23672 GCA_014825455.1 Pseudomyrmex pallidus
TTTTTCAATTTATAAACAGTTGCGTAACATGTTTATGCGCGGATTTATCCAAGCGCGAAAAAAGCATCTTTCGATCCGCGTGTTCGTTCGAAACATCGGTACTCCGCAAATCCGAGGCTGAATAATTGTGTCCGCCTCGTGATCTCTCGCTTTTCAAGCGAGCAGACAACACGCGCTCGAAATGAGATCGAAATTTTCTCAAATGACACGTTACACCGCAGCTATTTGCAAACGATAAGAGGTGCGTACATATATATATATATATATGTATAGCGGCGATTACACAGCGTATTGCCATTTTACGGAACTCGGAAGGCAAACGAAAAATCCGCGAAAGATAATGTATCTAATTTTACTGCAAGGTAGATTACGCGCGTGTCCGTAGAAAGCAACGTGGCTTGAGAACCTAGCTGTTCTACAAGACTGGTTTTGACGAGAGATTAATTGCATATCGTTGGAGCAATGGCGGTTGGAGCTTGGCGTAATTATCCAAGTACGAATCGACGCTGAAAGTAACTAAACGTATAATGAATACGGATCGATAATTATTACTACGATCCTTTTTATTTTCGACTTGTTCTGTTAAAAAAAAAAACAACAACGTTCCAAGTGGAACACTGTGTTATTGTGTGTCTCACGCGCGTGATCCAATTTACACTTTTCTCAATAAATAAATGTGAATAGACGCGAGCACTCTCTAGATTTCGAGAGTCACAAACGATTGCAAATTACACGCGCAAGACGCACCTTTGACGTAACAAAACCTGTTTGTTCACGCTGTGGGTCTTGTAAATCGCGTTAATACAATAAATACTTTTAAATGTCTGAAATACGCGCGATCCGGAATGAACCGGCGTGAATAAAGTCGGCATTCAATCACCGCGTGCACAATCCGACGTGCTCTCGCGCGTGTCATCCCGATGACGAGTGGCGCGTCGTGACCTCTCTCTCCTCTTCCCGGCTGTACATACGTGCATTGCGCGCGGGAACGAGCAATAGCGAGCAAAAGCAACTGCGACGCAAGCAAACTCTCGTGCGCGCGCGAGAGCAGGCCTTTCTAATCGAGAGCCGGTTACGTACGTATACACATACAGAGCGAGGGGGAGAGGGCGAGCGCGAATTTACGAGCCACGCGGCGCGTCCATTTAGACGAGATCCCACGGATCCTGAAATCATATTTCGTCTCGGGTAATACCCGTGAGAGATCCATTTCCGAGATACGGGCGCGAAACGCGCGTTCTTCTGGAAGGCGAGCGCGCGAGAGTTGTTGCGCGAGGAGGCGAAAAACGCGACGCCTCTCCTCTGTGCGCCGCACCTGCAGAAAGTGCCGCAGCACACAACGATGAATCTCTCTCTCTCTCTCTGCCGCGTGTATAAATAAATCTCTCGTGTGAGAGAACGAAACGTCGTCTCTCGATTTTTTTCCACGATACGGAATTTATTTAATCAAGACAACTTTGTTTTCGCGCTTGAGAAATGCATCAGACGTATCCGCGCGCGGTCCTTGCGCGATATTTATTCCCAGTACGTGTAATATATATTTACTGCGCGCCTTGAAAACGATATACCCGCCATGTAACGGTCAGTGACAATGAGCATTCTCTGTTTACTCGAGGATAAGAGATCCCCACAAATCTGACAGAACGCGAGATACTACATTGAACAGTCAAGGATCGTTGGGTCGCGTCGCTTCCTCGTCGGATTATTGCGATCGGATTTATATTCACGGTGTGTGTATAGACGAGCGTGTTGTATTATAGTTTCCGTCGTCGTCGCGGGATCGAATGGGTAAGGTCTTGTCGAGGATGACCGGTCGTCGACGAAGGCAGGCGAGTTAAATGCGTTGCCGCAAATCAAGCGGAATACTTACAAAGCCGCCGTGGGTCGATCATCGCTCGTTAGCGCCATTGTGTCGCAAGACTGTGCGACGTGCGTGCCGCGTTACGCAACGCAACGCAACGCTCGCGCGCGCGCGCACGCACGTACACACGCACTTGATACGCGCGGGCTGGCTTGCGGCTCACCATCAGGGATCTATACCAAGAAAAAGTACCGTCGCGGAGTATCGTGTATCGACTAGCGGTTGTTTTGTCTCCTTCTATACACACACGCGCGCGCGCGCGCGAATGACGTGCGCGTGTCGCTCCCCGGCCGATTGATGGTCGGATGCCTTTACGACGACGGACCGACGCTCCTCGCGAATACATAATTGAACGTAATTGAACGTCACAGTGAAATCGTAACCTTAACGCCGATGACGTTGCGTAATGCCGTTAAAGGGTCACTTAATAGGATACAACAAGTGCGGATCTATTGAAAATTGCGTCCCGAACGATCCTTTCTTCTCTGAGCCGTGTCGGACGTAATTAAATAAAGCTAAAACGACAGACTAATGATAATCTCGTGTTTAAGAAACAGAAGTAATTGACGTTCGAGGCAAGAAGCATGCGATACGTCTAAAACACATGCGATATATTTAAAATACAATTTATTCTCCCCAGTACGCATGTGCGGGAGAAAAAAAAAGATCATACTCCTTCTTGGAGTTATAAGCCGCAAAACATCGGCGCGTAATTGACGACGCACGCACCGCGGAATCAAACGATGATTTTAAGTGTAACAGACCGATAATTGGACTGTCACTCGTATTTTCCCTCCCCCGTTAAAAATCGCCAATTACACACAGCCGGTATTAAAGCATTACCCCCGGGACCGATATATTAAGCTTATATAGTTATCTCTGTCTCTTTGTAATTACAGACGACGCATCGCGGGCATACCTCGCGATTAAAAGATACACGTTTCTCTAACATGTAAAGAGCCGGTTTGGCACATAGTCACGCGATCGTGACATCAATGAAACGGATCGATTACTCTTGTTGCTGTGTGATGAAACAACTTGAGTTCTCAGTCCCTCGCGCCCAACGAGTTGATGAGATGAAGTCACACGATCGTCTCTACATTGCACACGATCTTGACGAAGTTTCCCCGCTTAACTCAATTTTTTTGTTTTTTTTTTTTTTTTTCGGCATCGATGGCAATTTCCGAACACGTTATCGTCGCAATATATCAACACGTAAGTTATAAGTTTTACATAATTCCGTAATATAAATTGCCAGCTGAGAAAAAGAGATTGCAACTAGGCTGTAACTTAAGCTCTCGTAATAAAGTGCGACCATGTAATTTTCTTAACATTTCATCGAGACTTCAATATCGTTTTTTTTTTCCGATGCTGCGATGCGGCGGAGACGTTGAAAGAATATCACTTTCTCGTTCGTGAAGACGATCGCGCAAAAGTGGGCACTAACCAAGCGAATCGTGGAAGAATCTCGAAGTCGTGTACGATCGTATATGCGATCGATCTCCGTGATCGTCTTATTCTCCCGCGGGACGATCACACGCTCGGTCGAATCGTTAAATAAATAAAAGCCGCCGCTCGCACGCGGAAAGAAGAAGCGGGAAGAGAAGAGGGATGGATGATAGGCAGCGAGAGGAAAGACGTTCGAATGGCACCGGAATGGTAATTTTATAGGCGCAGGCTTGTTTTCCGCGCGCGCGATGCGCTCCTCTTGACCTCTGATCTCTCAACCCCATCCTCCTCCGGCTTCCGATTCTTCACGGATGTCACGCTCGCGGACAAAGGGAAACGAACGAACGAAGCGGATTCTTCTTAAGCGAGGCATTTGGATGCCGCGCGCCGCTTCGGGGCTGAGCGGCACGACGCGGAATCTGCATAGCGTCTACTTTCGCGGACGAGACCGCGCGCTTTCGCGAAGTCCTTGGCTTCTCTCCGCCGCGCGATGTGCCAAGAGCGTTCGCTTCTTTGTGATCAAGTTCCGCGCGCAAGAGAGGCGGATTTTTGGTAAACATGCGGAGATTTTTCTGTTCTCATCCTCGAAGTTGCGCCGACATCACCATCTTTGTCAAAGTAGCAATCGATTTTTTAGGGGGGAAAAAAAGAAACAATCAATTACATTACCATTTTCTCCTCAAGAATCCTGTAGAATGTAAATAAGTAAATAAAAAAATAAATAAATATCTGATAGAAAATTCAATAAAATAATTCTTCTTCGCGTATCATCATCATCAAGAGTAAAACTTAATGAACTCTCTGAGAGAAGGTTCGCTCTCGCGAAGAAAATTGCGAAGGCGCTTCGCCACGAGACGGAAAAATTGCCCCCGACCGTCTTGTCCACATCGCGCAAAGGTACGGATCATCGGCGCAACGCGCCGATCCAAGGTCGAACCTCGTTAGCGTTGATTACACTCGAGCGATCGCCCGTCATTTCCCGCGTGGGGTGGGAATATCGCGTGTGCGATGTCGTAACACTTGCTTGCGCCCCGACTCCCCGACGACGACGTCGAGATAAGTTCCGCTGCGCCGGAGACCGCAAAAGAATCCCTCCCGGTATACACGAGAAGCGGCTCTCGTCCGCGGAATGCGGCTCTCCGATCGGGTAAAAATGATAAAAGTCTCCCCGCTAGGAAAGACTGGCTGCCTGCGAAGCGTGCCTCGAACGAGTTAAGGCACCATGTACACGCGCACACACACACACACACGTGGATAGTCGGCGGTTTCGAAAAATATCCCAAGGGCAGTTTCTTTGTCGGTCGGTTTCTTTTCGCGGCGTTTGTGTCATGCTATAAATCGCGCCGACTGATGGTTAGAAAAAAAAAATTAGCTCTTTAGTTCGATTTTGGGGTTAATTGTTTAATAACGAGAAAAAAAAAAGAAAAATCATTATTTAATCACAGACGTCTTTTTACGTTTTGGTTTCTTGCATTGTATTTTATTTACGTAATCGCGATTATGCCGCGTACCGTGTTATTAATGCAAGTTTCTAAACCAGATTATTCTGAAAATCGACAGCGCCCATTTCACGACGATTGTGTAACGAATTCCATTCCGCGACCACACACCAAGTCTCCGCGAAAGTACGATATTTGGCAATGCGGATGCTGCGGCTGAAGAGCAATTTTCCACTATTCCGCGATCGTGTGGGATCGCATAAGTATACAGAGAGGCAGCGCGGCATCGGTACGAATAAACTTCCGTTCGAAGAAACCAACATCCGCTCCTTGACCTCGGTCATATTTGGTTTGCAAATGATTCGCCTAGCCTAACCGCATCTCGAGAAGAGAGATAGCTCGTTGGTTGGTTTGCGCAGCGCAAAACGATGATGAAATGCCCAAGTGTTTACATTGATCGCAATCGCCGAACGATAATTTTATCGCGAATATCACGCCTACGTGGATACGAGAGAAAGAGAGAGAGAGTACGTAGTATCCAATTTTCATCGTTAATGGAAGTAATCGGAGAGGGATATTCCAATCAACGTTATATAAACGCGTCTGATTTTTTTTTCTTTTATTTTACAGTGATCGCAGAAATGAAGGAAGAAAATCCGCACATTAAAGCGGTTTAAGCCGACTATATTCCTTCGCGTAGGGTCCTAAATCGCGGCAAGAAACGCTGCTTCTTCTTACGCGAGCCGGATAATACGGCTCAGGATACACAAAGGGCTAATTCGATCGTAACGCCGATCCGCGCTCGCTCGCTCGCTTGCGCGCACTCGAGAGAGAGTCGTTCACCCGGCGCATGACCGAGCAAAGGATCTTAGACGAGAAAAGGAGGAAAATGAAGCCGAGGGAAACGAGAACGGGCCTGTTTTGCAAGCGCGGGGCGTTCACGGAGAAGGTTAAATATCATACGTAGCTTGCTCGTGCTCGGAGCGAAGGAGGCCGTCTATAGTTCGTTCGCTCGCTCGCTCACCTGATAAAAATTCTCCCCCTTTCCTTTTCCCGCGTGTGTGAGAACGTGGCGCGAGTGAACGCGTGGCGGTAGCCCCTCGCGTTCGCTCGCTCGCGCGAAACGACGATGAGGATTTCTTCCTCGACGCGCGATATCTCGAGAATCTTTTTTTCTTCTTCTTCTTCTTCCTCGCGACGAACTTTGTTCGTGACGAGGAAAAAATCATCGTTGTACGAAATGTAATTACGAAAATGTATAATAAAAATCACACACAGAGTTTTAAATTTTGCGGTTCCATCTGTATCTCATTCCGCAGCTTGCTCTTTCTCTCTCTTTTCTCTCAACTGCAGATAAAAATATCGCAGATTCTCGCGGAGTCCGCAAACGGATTCGTGTCTTATCGTCGCGTGCCGATGCGCATTATTTCGTTACGTGCGCTTCTCGGGAATCGTCGATAAGCACCCCATGAAATTCTCCCTTTCCCACGTTTTCGATCTTGTTCGTCGCACGCACTTTCGCAGAATCGGTTCTCTCCTCTCGGAAAATCGCGGGAGATATATATATACGTGTATACATTTCGCCGGCTCTCCAACGAAAACAAGCGCATCTGAAATTAACGAGACTTCTTTGTTCGTTTGTTTCCGATTACGATAGCGAGATTAAACGATTGCGAATCAAAATTTTAAATGACAGAAATCGCAAACGTGTTTAACGTGTGTGTCGAACACGTTTCTTGGAACGCGTGTGCGTACACGCCGCCGTAAATTTCTTAATCGAGATTGTCAAAATCACGTGAGACATCAGCGAGGCACCGTCATTAAAGAAATTTGCATACACGGGAAAATGGGTCGCTTTAATTAATCGCGCCGCTAAGAAGTTGAGAATTTTTTTTTTTTTTTTTTATATATCGAGAGGAGTCACGAACATCGAGAGTGGTCGAATCCGACAGTCATTTATCTCCGGTCGGCTCATTTAGCGACTTCCTGCTGTCAATGGTTGAAATTGAAATATTAGTCGGTCCGAGAGCGGCTCGTCTCAAAATATCGGCTCGATAAATAAACCATTGATGAGACCAACACGTCGTACAATAGACGCCGAACACCGATGGATTACGGTACTTTACATATGTAGATACGTATTTTAATCATTTGTATTTTTATCTTCTAGCTGTTTTTTTTTTTTTGCTTCTTTTTTTTTGCTTTCTTTTATCTTTGACGTTCTACGGACTCGCCGTCATTTGTATTCGACAAGTCAATGAAACCAAAATGGCTGACTACACACAGGTAGTAAACGAGAAAAAAAACTAGTAGAACTTGTAGAAGATAATGTCTCTATCTCTCACGCGCAAGAATATTATCAGACTCTTAATTTGATTTGACTATGTTAGCAATATATTACGAAACGGAAGTTTCTCATTAGTGTCCTCGATACGGGACCAGATGTGAGGCCGAGGATGCGAACTTGTTTGACTCCGAAGAACTTCTCGGATGTTTCGCGAAGAATGGCTACAAAAACGAGCGAGACGAGACGAGATAGAGAAAGCATCAAAGTGCGGAAAGAGAGAGAGAAAATGATAGACACCGAGCGAAGTGAAATTTTTAGACATCAATCGAGACACTATTACTGTAGTAACAAAGGCAAGAAGGTTTCATATTCTTTAACGCTCCATAAAATCGCGAGAAACGATTCGTTTACAGCCGAGCGGCGTCAAAACAGTCATTCGAAGTTGCGTATCGCGCGAAGTATGAAAAAGAAACGATCGTTAAGTGGCTAAACGAATCGGCGATAAACCCGCACGGAGAAATCAAAGCACAAAAGCGAGCGCTACTCCGGTCGTCGTTACTTTTAAATGTTGTGGCTCTCTCGATTTAGGCGCGGAAACGCCGAATGCCGATAATCGGACGTTTTTATCGCTCTCTTCAAGATTAATGCCACTCACGGACGATCGGAGCGGACATCGACTTCCAAATCCTGCGCGACGAGAGAAAAAAGTTCACCGACACGAACGAGGAAGACGAGGAGCGAGATAAGAAGGGACGTACGGGGAGAAAGAGAAAACGGGAGAGGAGAGAGAGAGAGAGAGGGAGAGAGGGAGGAGGAGATGAGAGAAAGACACCCTCGACGTCCTTCGACGGCCGCCACAGTTTGCTGACCCGGTTCGGCAAAGAGCAAAAATCGATGACGCATCTCGCGCGGGGATGGGGACCGAAAAGCGAGTATCACGTACGCGGATGACAACTACCAAAAACGAGAAGAAAAGGTCCCCTCCCTCCTCCACCACGTTCTGCGGCGGATCCGGTTCTTCCGGATCACGAATGTCGCCCCGGCGCTTCATAATGGATAAACTTTTGCGCGCGCGGCGGCTATATAACGCGCGCCTTGAAAACCGAGAATGAGCAGCGTCATTCCGAAGCGACTCCGAAGGCAGAAGAAGGCAAATGCAAACGCGCGTCTCTAAGATATTTATAGCGCGAGCGCGCGGCCGTTTCGTCCTTTTGCTCAGCGCGAAGTTTGATCGACACGACGTGTAGGATGTTGGTTGTCGGGGATCTCTGTATGCCGCAATCCGCGAGAGAGATTCGCCATTTCGCCGTCCCTCACGATTAAGACTCGACTGTGAAAACTGAAAGGCGATCATTAGGAATGTCCATAAACGTCGCTTCGCGGTCGTGTCGATGAATCATAATTAGACGGAAGACGCGGTAAAACGACAAGGTGCGTCGAGGGATGTCTTGAAAAACCGAACCGAGCCGGCGCGTGAATCACTCGCGTCCCAAATTCTATCCAAACCCGGCACGTGTGTATAGGAATTGTACAGACATGTCGTTTTCTAAAAGTAACGCAAAATGCGAAGAGAAACTTTTTTTTTCATATTTTCGAGAAATTAATTGTTACATTATTTACAACGCGCGAAATTATCCTCCGACGGAGGATTATATAATTCGAGGAAGTAGAGTGTTACGAGTACTTCTATTGTGCACGCACAATATTTATGATTTGCAAATACACACAAACACACACACACACGTGATGCGAGCAAGGACGGCGATTTCTTCGACTCGCGCGCGCTCGAGTTGTCGCGCCGGCGACTGACAATTACGCGAAGCGAAATTGTCTCGTCGAAGCCGCGCCGGCTCGCACATAAACGGTATTACTAGTTTTTGCGAGAGCCCGCGGATACGCACACACGTTATAGAACGCACACGATCGCGCACTCGCGATTTTATTATACCGGTCGCTCCGGCAGAATGCTTCTTGCGATCTTCCCGGGAGCACTTGAACTTTCTTAGGTGCGTATATAACGCAGCAGCCCCGCGAGAATAACGGTATAACAGCGGAGTCACAAAGAGAGAGAGAGAGAGAGAAAGAGATGCCGATCGTAGTTCTGATCGTCTCTCACATCGCGATCCTCCACGAGATAGATTATGTAACTTTGTGAGACACAAAGTCGAGCCTCTTTCGCTCTGCTGCCAATTGGCGGAAACGGTCGAGGTGACTGACTCCGATCGCACGGAACGCGAGGAAATGAAGCGGGAAAAGTGAATTTTGGCAACAACGAGAGTGTGGAGAGATAGACAAATCGTTTTCGATGTTATCGGCGACAAGTGTGAATTGTCGGCCAAGTGCTTGCCGACTTGTGCAAAGTCTCTCTCCCGTAATGCTTCATTCGTGAATATCATCATATGCGTGTCGCCTCGCGATATCTGCATCAGCGCTGCGAAAAACAGGAAGCGCTGGCATCAGCGGCTTATAAACGGGAATGCGCTGAATGTCGCGCTTTGCGCACGCAATATTTCGCGTTATATAAAAATTTTATCGGAATGAAAAGTTGGCCTCTACGTACGCGTGTTATAAATATTTATCGAATCGCTTCAAGTACGTACTGAACTTTGAGACATTGCGTCATTATGTGCGCGCGAATTGCCACGACTACGTTCGTGTTCTCAACACCGCTGATGTAACACAATATGGGAAAAAAAAATTGTGAAGTCTCTGACAAAAATACGGAGTGATCGATGAACGACCTCTCTCTTTCTTCTCTCGCTAAAAAGTCAAACCGTCATAAATAAACGCGACAAATGGGAGAGAAACGCGTTTTTTTTAGCGATTTAACAAAAAGTCGGCGGTGCGTTTCCCGCGCGACGTACGAAGTGAAAGACACACACGTTGCACTTGGGTTTTTGATACTAATTCAACGTGACTGATACCCGGATCGAGAGTGCATTCAATTACTCCGACTCCTTTCGCGTAGGTGAATATATGTATACATGTTATGGTCAGAGCACAGGCGATCCTAGAATTGACTGGTCAATGCGCGAAGCATTGACCAAAACATACATATATATACAAATATCGTCAGAGAAAAGCCTTATCCAAGGATATCAAGTATCGCCGTTTAAATCGCGCGGCGTATCATTTACCGTCGCCAGTCCCGTGAAATATATAGTGAATAAACGTCGCCGCGCGAGGATACAACAAGACGCGACAGATCGACAATGTCGCTAATTTTCGACGGGCGTGTGTACGCGATTTATTCGATTTTCGCCGGTCGTCGTAGGACCGCGGCAAGGCTTTTGCGTCCAAGGTCTGCCAATTGGCAACAGGACACACGTCGCAAGGGGTTAAACAACCGCGGCGTGTGATTGCGTAATACCCTCGTATTGTCGACGATCCGTCGTCGTCGTCGTCGTGGCGCCCCGAATATGGGCCGGACACGGTCAAACAATGCGCGTCTGATTTATTGCGTGAACAAGCCGTTAATCTTTTTCTCTTTCTTTCTCTATCTATCTATCTCTCTCTTTCTCGAAGATTCAAATCGAATCTCAAGTCTCTCTCGGGAGTGAAGAGCCGGAGAGAGCGGCCTTGCGCGGCGAGGACCTGCGGCCGAAATAAATTAACACCCACTAAAATTACGTCAGAGCGAGGTGACGGAGTTCGGGAGAAAACTTCGGCCGCGCGCGTTTTGTAACCTTTCACTCGTCGCGCGCGCACGTACGTTATAATAAAATCAAACGAATTCCGCGCGCAACAACAACGCGTTTTATCTCTGATGTTTGATCTCTTTTATTATCTCTGTCGCTCTATCTTCCGTTATAAATTTTATAACAAAAAACAGACAGATTACATCGAACAAGAGAAATCCTGTTCGAACCGAGTTCGAAACAGCCAATCACCGGGTGTGTCGGTGATTTTTCACCGTCCGGTTCGCTTCGAGGACGCGATGACAACAGACCACCAAGATCGATGTACATACTTATTTCCCCGGTGGAAATGCCTTTGAGAACTTCTAGTGGTTCGCGAAGCCTATTTAAAACCGAGGTCTCTTACGTGACTCGGCGAGTCGAAATTTAGCGCGAGAGGAGGAAAGTCTCGAGAATCTCAAAAATTTAAAGGAGATCTCGGGACCGCAGCCACCGTAGCAGAGAGCGTTCGCGATTACATTCCTACGTAGAAATTTCGCTACGAATTCTCGACTGGGTTCTTCACGCAGAAATAATGCGAGACAAGTCTCTCGGCGCGCAAGATTCAGAGATTATATACGTACGTGTCGCACGCACGCACGCACGCACGCACGCACGCGTGCGTGCATTCTTCGCGACGCGCGAGAGTTTGCGCGGCGGGATGGAGCTATCGAAAATCTCAAATCCCACTAACCTCGTTGGCGAGCTACCAAGGCTCCGCGCGCGCGATGCACCTTTCGGGCGCGGATTTCTTTGCGGGAATTTATTTCTTCGTTGTGCGACGGACGTGTATCCCGCGATAGGAACGCAACAACCCCGACGCCGCCGCGTTAGAAACGCGCCTCGCAGGTATGCGGTCGAGAAGTCCAGGTGTGTATGTGTGTGTGTGTGTGTACAGACACCGTCAACTTTACACCTGCACGGAGCAGCAAACTGTTTTTTTTTTCTTGCGCGACGCGCGAAGTTCGCAACAACGCGTTTTAGTTCGAGAGACGCGCGCGCGCGCGCGCACACACACACATACACACAACTCGAGATTCACGCTTAAATACGAAGTAAAACTCGCGGAGGAGATGAAAGTAAACGCGCGCTGGCAACACTTTAATTCGTTGCCCGCGGAGGAGTTCTGTGCATTCGACATTCTGTGTAGCGCTGCGCGCCCGTGAGGGGCTAAAAACCAAGACGTAATTACATCATAATCCACCGTGAACCGCGGCGGTATACTTTAATCTCTTTTAGTTAATCTCTTTAACTGAAAACATTCTATACCGGCTAGTCATGCGAGCCGGTCGCGTGATCGTTGCATCCGCTAAATGGCGCGATAAACACGTTTTGCTGTTTCAAAAAAACGAAGAACTCGGAGCTAAAAAGCTCGCTTTCAATCCTCGCACTAAGTACGCTCGCGCTCGTTCGCACTCTTCGCGGAGCGTTCGCGTTCATAATTTACACAAAAAAAAAAAAAACCAAAACGCTAGATGCGAAAAATTTAAACGACTCGCATTTGTTAATTTCTTGTTTATCAGATTCGGGTTTTGGCCTCGCTTTTCGTTTTTTAATTCCTTCGTTGTGTACATTACGTTTTATTCTGTAAAGTTTGATTGTGCGTTTACGTTGCGCAACAATAATAACATTATTATTATTTACGTTTACGCGCGAGTGCAACGCGAAGAAAAAAAAGAAAGACCGTCGCTTTCGAAAGCACGAAATGCAAGTGTAGGCCAAGGCGCGTGACCGGCTCTGACGCAAACTTAACGGAAATTCGTCGGTGCAGGTCCGATGACCGTGCACAGCCAGTCAACCAACGGCCTTATTACACGTATATAAGTGTAGATTCATCGCCGCGTTTCAGTGCTCTCGACGCTGTGACTAATAAAGTGCGCCGCGCGCGAAGAAAAACGAAAGTGCGCTAATGGCGCAATCGACGGACGCGTTGCCGTCGCCGCCGGTCTTAAGGCCGATTCATGGCAATCGTCAATGGAAACTTTTTTTGCGCGCTTTTATGTACGACCGAATAGCAAGTGTAGTGGTAGTACGGAATCTTTCTCAACAAATACACGAGCTTCGCGTTGTGAAACGTGTATTTCCAATGCGAATATCCCGTGATGCAAAAGTCGTGATAATATATTCGTCACGTATGGTTCTTCTCTTCAATCGCTTCCGGCGCTTCCCGGAGAGAAAGGCGCGGTGAACCTGAAACACCCTGTGCAAATTGATGCTCTATCGCGCGCGCGATCGATTTGCGAGAAAATCACCGATACGATTCGTTTCTGTCGATTCTGCCGTGTATGAAGGCTACTTCCTCTCGTGAAATCATAGCTCGCGAATTGCGCATAATCGGCATAAAGTCTATGGTGTATATCGCGAGAGAGGAACTGGGTTATCGGGTACTGTCTAACCGCCGCGCTCGCGCGCGGTGCTAACCGAGTCACAATATTCGTTCGATCGTCGGAAATGTGTAATTTCGCTCGTTTCACGCGCAAATTGATACCGAGCACGATAATGCCGGCGAACGACCGGGGACGATGAAACCGTTTTTCCTCGATCCGCGTATATACGGAGCGCGCATCGTGATCTCGACACTTTTGCGGTCTTTGAAAGACGTTTGATAATTATTACACACACACACACTTGACACAGAAATAATCCGAAGCGGATATCCAGGCCCAGATCAAGGAAACGCGGATTTCGCGGACTTATCGTCTCGCGACTATATTTGTCTTATCGATGGCGTAAAAGGCGGGGTCAAGAAATGCTAGGACGATAATGACTCGACGAATCGAAGCCTCCTTTCTACCGGGGCCGGCAATTCAATCTCCCGTTCTTCGTTTTCCGGTATTCAGGATAGCCGGAGGTGTTTGCAACGTGAGAAGCTGCTTTTTCACACGTTCTCCTTGGCCGGTCGCCGATGGTAGACCGGGATGAACCTGGAATGGACGTGTGTGTGGCGAACACACGTGTGTTCGCAAACGCACATTAAAATTACGGGCGAGTCTAGAGATCCACGCGCACCGATGAAAATAAATTCTCATCTCTTCCTCTTACGCGTGTACTTTCCCTCACCCTTCCCCCCCTGATCGCGTGTACGATCAGAATTAACAAATGCGTGCTGTGAATAAATATGTATCTTGCGACATTGTTACCAGTTGTAGCACAAAGATAAAAAGAAAAGAAAAGAAAAAAAGGTTTTGAATCTTTATTCATTTGATTCTTATTTTATTTTCATAATTTGAATTGTGTTATGTTTGAATTATTTTTTTTCTCTTTCTCTCTCTCTCCCTCCCTCTCTGAAAACGAAACATTCCCATCTCGCTTATCGTAGATCGCTCGCAAACACGACTCATCATCATCATCATCATCGTCGTCGTCGTCGTCGTCGAAACCGGCTCTGTTACCGCTCGTTCACCGCATATATACGTCGGTCGGTGACATCACCGAGGATGCGCGCGCGCTCTTCAAGTTATTCTCTTCCTTGCGTCGAGACCGCGTGCGCACGCGGTCGATCTCGCGCGGGTCTTTTTACATGACAGTGGCATTCCAGGTGGGGCGAATCGCCGCTCATCGCGCGAGGACGCGCTCTATTCTTGGAGAGTCCGGATCCCGAGAGCGCGTCCGTTAACCGTGATAGCTTCTTTCCCTCCGATGGATCCCGGCGATAGAGCGCGGCGACCGACCTCGGCCATGGGACGGAAACCTCGCGATTCGTCATCCCGGTCTGAGTGATTTATTTCGAGATACTTTCTATCGCGCGGCCCGGTCGGTCTCGGCGCCACATCGAGAGTAGTCGTTATACTTACACGAGAGAGCACCCTCTGGGAAATCGACCCGCCGCGATTTAGATGACCCCGCGATGACCCCCCCTCCCGAGGCGGCTCGGAGAGTCCGACGTTTCGCTGCCGCTCATCGCAGTGCGCGATTTCGCGCGAGGAAAAACCTCTCTCTCTCGCGTAGAAACTAACGACGAGATGCACTCGATCTCGGCAATTACATCTCGGCTTCTTGTACGCAAGAAGAAACGATTATTTCAACATCTATCTTCCCCTCCCTTCCAAGATAATGAATAAATGTAGTATATATCGCGACCGGGTGTGTGTTTTTCTGAATGGAGGAGAAATTGAGGTCTGAATGAAAAATGCGAAAGAAAGTATGATATAATCGGCGGCGACTAGTAACGGGAGAATGTGCAAATTTTTTTCATCCTATAAATATGGTAAGCGGAATGTGATAAATTAATAGTGGCGACACGCACGTGTGTTCCGAGGTGATCAAAATTCAAAAATATTCTACTCGCACGCGGCTATCTAGCAGCAATTTTATTGCGATAAATGCCGTACGCGCGTTATTATTGCTATGTCTTTAGAAAGTTGGCCGCGAAGCGCGGCCTGATGTTAGACGTTAGCCGCACGAGACGCTTGGCCTTCTGGGTCTTTGGCCGAGCGACAGGAATAAAGACATTACGCTTCATCGATAGTAACTGCCGGAGCCGGTCGATGGGGGTTTTAAAACATCTGGCGTACGATGGCGGAAATACAACCTCGCGCGGATCGGCGCACGTACGTACGTAGGTACGTACGATGCGAGCGGACGAGCTCGTAACAAAAGTGCAACGGGCAACGGGTCTCGCTAAGGTGTGGTCGACGGATCAACGCTCTCGATCTATCTATCGGAACTGTTCTCCGGCTCCGCGATCACCGATCGTGAATAAATACTGAAATCATAGAACAATCGTGGTCGCCCCTATTCTTCCGCAATGGCGGTGCTTTATGAGCGCCGCGTGTGTATATATATATATACACACATCGATATGCACCGCTAGATTTCTCTCTCCGTTTTTCTCGTCGTAATGCTCGCGTTCGCGCCACGTGTTACGTCGTCGTTTGACGTTGCAGACAATATGCATTTTCGATTAAAGTATATAACCCGTCTCGTGCTTGCTCTCTCGATTTGACGCCAATAAATCGCTCGAGCTCCCGAACACGACGCGGGGAAAATCGAAGAGCCGGTGAGTTCGCGCAAAAATAAAAACCTAACGTGCAAGAACAAACGTATATACCGACACTCTCTCTCTCTCTGTCGCATTATATTTTCGTCGAGAATATTTTAATAGCCTCGCGTATCTAGCCGAGAAAACATTTTATCTGCACGATCGCATCGTTCGCAGAATACACACAAATAATTGGCTCCGACTGAAGTTTCTGGTTATTTTCGTTCAAGCCGCGACGACGACCGCTCGACTCTAACCCCTAACGCACTTTTTCTCCATACACCCGTCTCGGGAATTCGGCTCGGTCGTCAAGTGGCCTTGACTCGGTCGACGAAGCATGACTTCGTTAATTACAGCACCGCGAGCGGATCGCTCTTTACCCCGGCCGCTTTTCCCTCCAGGCTTCTCCCGCTCCTTCTCCCTTCGGTTTGTGCCCTTTTCACGCCGGTACCACGCCGATCGTCGGCTCCCTTTGCGGGATTAGAGTGTTCTACAGGTCCGCCTTGAGACGTATAAACACACGTTAATACACTCCTGAGGTTTCTTCACAAGAACGCGTGCGCGTCTTTTAAGAGCGGACAAACAGGATAATAAGAAAAAAAAAAAAAGAAAAAACACGCGAAAATGGCATCCCTGGCCGGGCCTATCGGTCCCCCGGCATCGCGACGAGCGCGAGCTAATGAACTCCGAGGCGACCGAGGAGGTCGATAAAACGGTTACAAACTACTTGTCGCTGATTGCCGCCACCGCGCACGCGAGGAGAGGAAGCTACTTCGAAATGAGATAAAAATACGATTCTCTCTGCCACCGAGTTGCTCCGGGAATCGAGTAATGATTCCCGCAACTCTGCCTCAATGCTTTACGTACATGTCACGAAGAAAGTGAACGGTACATACGGGGTGTATCGTGACACACGCGTTAGATCCGCGTGCGAACGTTGAGCGAAAGAAAAAAAAACAAAAATGCCGATCTCACATGAAAAGAAGAAGAAATAAACTTCTGAAATGTTGAAAGGGAGACGCGTATACATCCCGAGACGCTAATGTAATCGTAACGAAAACGATGCGCGACACGCAACGACGTTTACTCGCGCGCGCGCGCGTCGTAAGCGAACGCGTCTGGGGGAGATCTCCTCGACTTCCTCATTGCCGGACACCTACACGCGCGCGTTCTCTCCTCCGTCGCAGCGACATTCCTTCTCGAATCTTTTTCGCGACGACGATAAATCATGTCATTTCCGCGCGCGGAAATCGATCCATGCAGAAAACTCGTTAATATACCGCCGCGCTCGTTATTCGGAGATAATCGAAGTTGCTCGATTGACTTCTCGCGTTTGAATTAAATGAAACGACGCGCTTACAAGTCGTTCATTAAATCACGCGCACTCGACGAGGTGCGAGGGGAACAGGACGTTGCATTAAATCGAGAAAACACACCGACATTACATTTGCACCGGCCATTGTTGCGCGCGACAGCCGCGAGTTTCTCACCCACGCAACCTTTTTTTAATGACGAATGTCAGCGACAAAAAAAAAGACGGAAAACGTATAATACCAGGGTTAGGTTGAAGGGAAAGACGCGCAAGAATCCGCGGCGGCTGCGGCAAAAATTAAATTCCTCGAAACGGATACAAAACGCGCACGATCGTGCTGATGGCACGACGGAGGGTCGGCATCCGGCGCGAGGCGGCCCTCGCATCCGGCCTGGAAACGGATAAGAGCGTCTTGCATTCAAGTGCAAATCGTTTCGCAGCATTGTGCTCGCGAGAGACCTCGCAAGCCCTCGTGCTGCAATACTTCTCGAAGTCGGTTGCGCGCGACAATTATGACGTTGCGCAAAAATATGCCAGTTGCGTATATACCTATTTCAAGAAAATAAGATTCTCGCTCGAATCTCCCGGTGTAAATCGCGAGCAAGATCTGCTCGATTTCTCTAATGTACGTACAAAATATTTCTGCGCGAGTCGTTTTTTGTTTTTTGTTTTTTGTTTTTCAACCGCCGCCGCTTTATTCTCGATCGAAAGAAGCGCGTAACGAAAGGCAGGACGCGTGAAGTATGTAATTGCGCGCGTATAAGAGCGCAACCACGGCCCAGGAATCCGGAATATTTAAAGACACACATGCATTATGCATTATCTCAATTAAATTACCCCCCCCCCCGGACGTACCCCCGTCCGTATACGTGGCGTATATACTCGGCTCGATTTTTCGAGCACGCCTGTCGGACGCGCGCGGCGGCTTTATATACCATACGTACGTAACGAAACAAATTTTCTTTCTATTACGGAATTAGCTGTAATAGCAGGTGCGGCGGAACGAGCTCACCGTGGAACATCGAAATAATAAGTGCACGAGGCACGTATACGTGCGTATATACGTGCAACCCTTCTCCCTCGCCCTGCACGGGGCATATCAGGGTTAATTGGAATTCCCCGTTCCATTATTATAACGGATGGTTCGGGTCCGAGGTTCTTAATCTCGCCATCTTCCTAGCGAAATATTTACATAATGTCGGCAATTGGCCGTTCAGTCGTGTCCGCGCAAGCGTCGTGTTACAAGTTATAATTTAAGGAGTCGGGCTCCTCTGGGAAATAGCTCGCGGTCATCACGCGCCTAAACAAAACGAAAGATCGACGACGAAAGATCACGCCGATGCAATGTGTAAACACCTTGCGAAATCAATAACACGATCGCTGGAAAGTTTCAAACACTCGTTGTGTTTGAAGTGTTTCAAAAACACTTTCGCTCATCTGGGATTTTTTTTGTTTGGGTATTTTGAATATTTTTCTGCCCCAAGTACAGACACTTCTACTCGCGATGCCACACACTTTCTCTGAGAGATGTTTAGCTTCAATTCGATGTATCTCGGTCCTAATCTCATTTGTCTGTCGTTATTACACGTGTAATTTCGAATGCAACAAGAAACACAGCTGAAAGATGGCGAGATAAAGCAACACGGGGAGAGTCGAAGTATTAAGTTGAAGCGCGACGAACGATCGTGCTACGAGGTGAACGCGAGAGAGAGAGAGAGAAAGAGAGAAAGAAAAAAAGAGAGAGAGAGAGAGAATCGAGTGGAAGCGCCCGGCTCGAGTCGCAATTTATGACGAGCGCGGTCATTAAAAATAATTGAAAGGCATAAGTCGCCCATGTGTCGAGACGACTTCCTCTCTCGTCCGAAATTCCTCGCTTCTTGCAAGCTTCGTGCATGCAGCTCTCAACGGCACACAACGCTCGCGATTATTGAAACGTCGGCGAATAAACTCGAAAGAAAGAGAGAGAGAGAGGCGCGCACTTAAAGCGAATGTGCGTATACGTTATCGAAATAGCGATTTTACTGCCGGGGGAATTCTCGCGCGGCGCGATCGCGGCCGAGAATCCGCGGCCGGTGTGCCCGCACGTGATAGTCATAAAAGATCGAGTCGACCTCACGGAAGCGCACACAACCGAGTCGACCCTGAGAATCGATCGGGTAGAGACCTCCTTCCTTTTATCGCGCGTATATAAAGTCGATAACTCGCGAGGGAGACGTGGCGCGCGTTAAAGCGCCGATATAGATAGCCGTGGAATTTCATTGAGCGACCGCCACGGCGAAACGGATGGGAAGTCCGAGGAGTCTTTCGCACGCCGCTAACGAACGTGTCTTCCACCGCGACTCGCGCCGATCAATGAATGCCAATCATTCATTGGCGCCACTACTACCTGCTTACGCGGACATTAACGACCCTCGCCCCGCGAGTCGCGAGCAGAAGGAAGTAAACTTCGCGGAACAGTGATTCTCACCGTAGCAACGAAAAGTTTCCTTTTCGAACAATATAGATTTTTAATTAATTCTACACAATATTTATATTTAATTTCATACATACGTGTATAAGAAAAATACTGTCAAAAAAATATATCTTTTTCAATACTTCAGCCGTTACACCGAGCTCTCGACAAAAGTGAATTGCAAGGAAGTAGAAGAGACAAGGAACAGGTTTATCAAACACTCGATTTTTCACAAAGAATTTCAGAAATTGTATATAACATACATAATATATATATATATCATTAATATGTATTATGTAACATAATAATATGTTAATTTATTATATCATACATATATAATTGTAACGCGAGAATGTCAAGAGAACTTCTTTCGAGAGAACGCACCGAATGTTTATATTCTGACGTTTTAATTAATTATTTCGATACCCGAGATCTAATCCTCATTAGGATACTTCAGCAAACGAGAAATGGAATTATGAAAACTGACGTAACCAGACAACCGGCAAATCCGTTTCTACACTCGATTTAGCGGCGACGTATCGTTAGAAAGATAGCACCAAGGAAATATAAATAAGCAAATACTCGGGGAAACGGGTTAGAGAGAACTAACAGGATCGGCGGGTCGTTCGGAAAGGTTTGCGGTTTGCAGTCAGTATAAACGTCAAGGCCCTTTTGTATGCGGCACAAGTCGAAGCGCGCAGAAAATTATGCCTGAGAATTTCGAGCTGGCCCAACTGTCGCTCGACCACGTCGGACAAGCGCAAACGGTCGTCATGGCAGTGATTCACGCACCTTGGTTAACCACCTGTGTGCGCGAGCACACCTTTCACAAAACCCACCGCCAGTAACTGACAGGAAACTGATAGATAAACTACGCGCGAAGAAATCGCCTTCTTGATTTCTTCAATTAAATCCGCGTGCAATTTCATAAATTTTGCGAAAATGTGTCTCGAATCAGTATTTTCGTTGTTCACGTATACACGAGGATCGACATGCTTCAGAAAAAATCACGACGGAAGGTGAGGACCGATGGGAGAGAAAAAATGCTCAAAAAAAAAAAAGAAAGAAAAAAAAAAGAAAGGAGCGGCAATGGTAAAAGGTTAGTGACTCCGTTGAGTCATAAGGTGCGCGCGGTTCAAACGCGGAGAGCCGCGCCAACCCGTCACTCGCCACGCATTGTGCGTGCAGGTTGTGCCAGGAGCTCGTTGAACGATGCGTATCTGCGCGTGAGTCACATGGGAAGCATGCGTGAAGCTATTCGTCGGCACAGGTTCGGCGGTTACCACAACCCGCCTTCTCTGTATATCTTCGCACTACTTGCCGACAGACAGATCCTGTATTCGCAGGGGAGATCTTCGCTTAATTTAGCGAAACGTTTGACACGTTGGTAGTCTCAATTGAAACAATGAAGTGAACCAAGGTGCGAACAAAGTATTTACAAAAATTACTAAAGCTTGCAATTAGACAATTAATTCTTGGAAAATTTTATGTAGCATTTTTCACTACTTATGTCAGATATATAAAACTTTTCACATCAGCTCGAGATCTGTGAGATCCGACGGAACACGAACACGCGTGTACATTCTTGCCCTTCGCTAATAAAGGAAAGAGTGAATAGCCGGGCGCGCGCCGTTTCCCCGAAGCGCTTGGTATAATGTCCTCCTCTTAACATGGACCGCGGCGATGTATCGCGACATTCGTCGCAAGTTGAATATTTCAGCGACGCTATTCATCAATCACGACATTTACCGCCGTTTGAATACGACATCGACGCGTGTGTGCCCGTGGATAACAATGGAACTGCGTATCGAAGTTGTGTCGCGCATTCGAAAATTCGACGTGATTCGCTTCGCGTGACAAGGCGATCGAAATGCCGGGATCCAGAAGCAATTAGAGAAAAGACGCAGAAGACAACAACGTTGTCCGCTATCTAAGCACGCGAGATAACGGATCGCGGCGACGACGACGACGACGACGACGTTTTGAAGAAGTATTTGCTCGGAGTTCGCGCTATTAAGAGGAATGTTACCACGGCACGCTAATGAGCGTTAACGTCGTCGCGAGTCAGGCGGATATGCGAGATGGCTGCGACCGTTCAGATATACTCGTTAATAGATTTGCAAGAGTTGATCTAAAATGTTATTAACTTCTTCCTGATTTGATAAAACTAAATTCCAAACAGAGTCGCGTACTGTAACGAGCGAATCATCGCTGAGATTGAAAGATAGTCGTTGTTCGTTGCGTTTATGCAGACTTCTTCAGAACTTACGCGCGCGATCGAAACTTCTGCCGCGCGAAGGGTTTGCCCGTTATTACGAATGCCTTCCTCGAAACGGAGAAGGGCGCTTTTATCTCACCCGTTGAGAGAGAAAAAGAGAGAAAGAGAAAGAGAGCTTCATTCCCTTTCGTTTTTCCCTCGTCGAGAAGAGCTGAATGCACCGGAAGATCGCAGCCGCAGAACGCTAGCTGCAAACGAACACGTGTTCCAGCCCCGCTTTTACGAGGAAAACTCGTTTCGCTAGTTCTAAAAGCCCATTCCCAGGAGGAATTTGAGCGTCTAAAAGCGCGTTCTTGACTCCGACTCTGGTTTTCGTCTCGTTTAAAAAAAAGAACCCGACGTAATTCATTTTATTGCAACCATTTTTTTCTTCAGAAAATAGAACGAAGCAAAGTCGTAAGTCACTTGAGGCGAAACTTCAGGCGACGCTGATCAGAGCCCTATTGACGGAAAATGAGTTTTGGTCAGAAAGTCTGCCACCCACGTGTGTGAGAACGCGCCATGGTTCACCAGAACAAAAAAAAAATCCAGAAAAAGGCGCCACAGTTCTTCGATTTTCAAGAAACAAAAAAAAAATCGGAGTTTTCGCTAAAAGTTGATTTTCTTTCGTCCGATTTGAATTTATAACGCAGTGGTTCTTCTAAACATACGCGACTCTTTTTTTTTCTCTGCATTATTTAAACTTTTCACATGCCGTCACTTAACACTCTACAAATAATACGTGTAATAAAACAATTTAAATTACAAATGCGATAAAAATACGCGCGCAAGATTCGCGGCGAAGCGATCGCGAATAATAATAATGCCTCGGCGATATAATTTATCGAGTGAAAAATTTATGGCTTAGATATCGCGACCGTAATGTTCTTAGCGCAAACTCAATTTGCATAACAAATTATCGCAATTACGTCTTGCCCGATGTGGAAGCAGCTCGAGGACGCGGTTTTACTTCCGGACGCCACAATCTTATATCGACTTGACAATAAAGAGAGAGATATATTTAATGACGTAGTAAAGCGCGCGCGCGGTTCAGTTATTTCTCCATCCTCGATCAGTCACACGTGATATTAGTGATACATCTCTCGAAGTCGCCCCGAAGGAGCAGACACGTGACATCATTCGCCTCGAGATGACGCATATGAATCATGTGCGAGAGAAGTGCGATCATGATCGACTTATTCGAATTACGTGCTTGTTATGTGGGTCGTCCTCATTCGATTCTTTTGAGTATTTTTTTTAATAACATCTGCTCTCTAATATCAATTCGGAAATATAACGACAAGCTTTCGGCTCGCCGATCTTATAAAAAAAAATTATATTCGATATTAAATAAAAATCATAGACAATCAAGAAAATATCGTCAATATAATTTTTAATTGTTCTGTTCGCGAACGATCGAAATCCAGGACAACTGGCCGTGATGACGTCGCAGGTGTTCCCGCCCCGATCCTGTCGTGCGACGGTGATCTCGGACGATAGAGGTGCACCGGGTTACGGATAAACGCGGCTAACCTTCATCCATGGACCGTTACTCTGCCCCGTCGGGCCCCACGGCTATACGGGCTATTCAGGTCTCTGGGTCCCCCATCGTCGCGACCACGACGATGAGAGGTGAGGACACACGGCCGTCGCCTCACACGTGAAGAGAGCCGCAGCATCACCACCTCCCGCTTCCTTCTCGTCTTTGTGTGACTTTGCGGTCCTCAAGACCGGTAGCGCGGCGACACGGTCGTTGGCGAAATAACACACAGCTATCTTACTTAAGAAACCGGCGCGTTGTGTTTATTTTATTTCTCCGAAAAGAAAAGATTAGGATTATCATCCGATATCCAATCCTTTGAGCTAATAAATAGGTATGTGTCTCGAAACGTTGTATATACGTAATATAATCAACATTGCGATAAGAAACTTCAAACATTGTGTGCGAGAAAGTATA
>QVNV01002560.1:0-43579 GCA_014825455.1 Pseudomyrmex pallidus
TCTCACACTCTTCTCACTTTTTTCCTTCTTTCTCCCTTTTCACGCTATTCTTTCATTCAACACATTTCACCACACCGGAAACGGAAGTCCCGTAACGTACTTTCTTATGAATGTCTTTTTTAATTCTTTTCTTACGTAGCGGAAACATTTTTCTTTTTAATGTGTGTGGAAAAATATAAGAATAAAATAACAATAATCAATTTGCATTTATGTATATTTGCTTGTTGTACATATGGTATATGTTTACAACAATATGTTTTTTAACAATATAGTGAGGTATATAAAATATATTTTTCAACAATATAGTGAGGTATATCAAATATATTTTTCAACAATATAAAGAGGTAGGTTCAAATATATTTTTTAACAATATAGAGAGGTATATCAAATATATTTTTTAACAATATAAAGAGGTAGGTTCAAATATATTTTTTAACAATATAGAGAGGTATATCAAATATATAATATATAATTACTTATGTACGTGCACAAGTACATATATATAATTACTTATGCATGCGCATAAATATTTATTTATTTTCCAAAAATAAAAGAAACAAAAAACGAGCTCACTCCTTCATATGTATATCCCATATGTTAAACACTATTCAGTCTCATTTGGTGGAACATTCAACCGTCCCGAGAAATCGATAACATGTTTGTTTCGAGAAACGAACGTCACGTCCGACTCTTGCCGTTCGGGATTGCGTTTCGATTTCAAAATTGCTGTTTTTCTATCACGTGGATGTAGAATCCGGGATTCTCGATCTGATTGAGCGGCTTGAAGTCGCCGTAAATGGTATATTTAGCATCACGGCCGAACGTGTCGGTCAGCATGTCGCGGAAGACGCTCAGTCTGTGAGGATAATACGACAGTCGGAACTCGCTAATGGTCTCGGGAACGTCGTTGTTGTTCAGGTAGATCACGTAGTCCATCGTGACGATCACCGGTTTCCCGGCCACGTAGAGCACCGACGTCTTGATGTCCGTCATGTACTGACTCTGCAACACGGGAGATTTGCAATGGCACGATTCTCGAGAAATGTTAAAATGCCGTTGAACGAACCAACATAATAATGGTTTTTTATTTTTTTTGTTTTTTTTTTTAATTCTACTTACATTGTAATATATACATTTTGAGGGTGTTTGACCGGTTTGAATTATGTAGTCATAATTTCGATGATCGATGAGCAACACACCTCCTGGTTTCACGCAACGCTCAAAATTCGCCAAAGCTTGTCTGAAGTAATAGGATATACATTTTTTTTATTATCTTATTTCTATAAAATATTGTTTTATTTCCATAACATCCTGTTTATTTATTTTATTTGTATTATTTCTATAATATAAAATATATTCTAATATATCACTTGCATGTGCGTGCGTATTTTTATACACACATTTTCCGCGTTAATTAAATTTATCTTTGGAGAGCCACGCGTTTTCCGAAACATACTTTGTTGAGAATTGCTGATCGAAAGTACAGATAAACTTAATCTAATGTAAACGATCTACATTTGTGCGAATACCTTTGTTCTCTTTGATCGCCGAAGAAATCAGGCATGTGGGCGAAGCTGTTTCCCAGGCATATCACGGCGTCGAAACCCTCTCCGATGAGGTGACTGATGTCGCTGGATAAGGTTAACCAGTTCGCTTCCTCAATCACTGTTAAATTCGAAACGTCGCGTGTAAAAAGTTGCACAATCCAAGTGGTAAAATTAAAAGTATTTAATTCGAAAAACTTTGACTGGGCCGTTCGAGCCCAGTAGGACTGGATGTTTTGTCGTAAAAAAATTCTAGAAAATGATTCTTTCCCAAACGTGTTTATTTTAAACCATCTTCGGTGGACCATCTGATGTAGACTCCTTCATTATTTACGATACTCGCACGTGTTAAATATATATGTTAAAGGTGTTAAGATGTCAGTCAATATGTACGATTTTACTCTGTGAGAGCATCGCTCATTTAACTTAAATTAAATACTTAAATTAAATAATTTATTTATTAAATTAAATACTTAAATTTAAATGACCTTTCGTGCCGATAAGAAAAACACCCTTTTTCCTATCTCTCTTTCTATCGCGAATAAATAATTCGGTGTGTTTGTGTTCACCGAGCGAGATATGCGAACGCCCCGTGTTTTTTAAATTGATTATCTCAGTTTCACAACACCGATTGTATGTAAAGAAGAACATATATACATATATGTATTTCTCTCTGCACGTCTTTCTCACGCATGAAAATGATGATATTAATATCATCTTATACAGATTTAACATTGAACTCACGATCTTGCTACAAAACTCACGTTATTGAATCGACTTGAATGATTTTCTCTTTTATCTACGGTTACATCCGGTGATGTGTGTGTCATCGTAATATTTCGGAACAAATAAAAAATATCAACAAGATATTTTCGATCAATAATTCGCAGAATTTCACTTTCGCAATATTCTCTCTTTTTTTTTTACAAGCTATTTTCAGTTTTAATTAATTTGCAGAATTTCACTTCCGTCTTTTGCAACACATCCTCTTCTTCTTTACGTTTCAGAAAGAAATATATATCTTGCGTATTAAAAAAAATTTTTTATTCTTTTTCTTTCCGATCATTGTTCTAGAGCTTTAATTAAATTCCGAGCTTTGTGTTGAGGGTATAAGAAACGTTCACAAACTTTCTCACCCCAGTTGTCGAACGCAGACTCCTTCCTGCGATTCCACCTAGATTTTAGCGCGTACTTGAGCATCTTATCAGAGGCGTCAACGCTGACGACCTCGAAACCTTCCTCCAACAGCATCACGGAGTCAACGCCGGTGCCGCAGGCGACGTCTAATATTCGGCGGCATCCCTTCTGCCGCAGCAAACCCACGAGGAAGTCCCGGTAATTCTGCGTACGTTGCTTCGTGTCGCCGATGAAGACCTCCCAGACCTTCGCCGCCTTGCCATCCGCGTATTGATCTCCGACACCGTCGGCCGGCGTGCCGTGGGATCGAGTATGGAACACGGAATCCACCATCACGTGCGAGGAAGCAAAACACTACGACACATTTGCAAAACCAACCGTTTGTTTTCTGTTTTTGTTTTTTTTTCAAAAAGAGCGATTAAGACGAAGATAAACTAAAAAGGAAATTTATTGGAAAAAAATTCTGTTAAATTTCTGAATTTTTCTTACGTCTGCACTCTCTGTACAAAATTTTATTTATTACAATATTTATATTTTTATTACAATATTTATATTTTTTTTGATCACAAAATGTGATGTAACGACGCGCGAAATGATCGGAGAAAGAGAGAAATGGCTCTCTCTCCTCGTAGGCATCAAACTTCGTAACTCACATCTCGCTAATGGAGTTGAATTCCGAAGTAGGATACTATAACCACATGCCATAAGTCTCTGTCCATGAGAGATCGGCCAGATGGCTTCTTCACAGCCGTCTCGCATAAATTGTTGTTATCTCGCTTAGCGCAATCAAGGACTCTCGACGAGAATCGAGCCTGCACGAGGCTAAATGAGAGAAGGATTATCCTCTCGGCTCCACATTCTGGCACAGGATTCTCAGAGTGAGTAGCTTTCAAAATGCGAGAATGCATCTTAGCGCGAATATGGCAATGGCGGCGCGTAATTAGAGACAATTACGTAATTATAGCCGTTAATGACGCAGCAGCCTCGCATTACCAAAATTTGAATTGTAAAACTAAATGCAAAATTATGACACGATGATAATAATAATCAAGTAATTGAAATTTGTCAGAAAGATTTGTATCTCTCTTCGAATTACAGCAGTTCAATCTGCTAATAAGCACAATTATACTTTTTCTGATTATTATCGCGTGACTAGCTCGACCTTTCTTGCGAAATAGATATGGGGATTAAGAAATGGCAGAATCACGCACGAGATATGAATCAATTTTTTTTAAATATTTTTGCATCGTAATTAATATACGTATTTTTTTATTTTTTTTTATATAATAAATGTGAGAGAAATTAGACCTTAAAAAAATTTTTTTAATTAAGGAAAAATATATATTTGACAAATTTAATAAATTTCTCTTTTTAAATTTTTTATAACAGTTAAAATAAAAAATTAAGTCAGTTCAAATCAAATCATTTTGAAAACAGAAGACAGATATAAATAAAGATCGAAATTAAAATGTAGATGTAATGTTTGTACCTTTGAAAGTTTTTAATTTTCTTTTTTTTTCTTTTTTTTGAAGACCCGGATGAAAGTCGTTATTGCAAAGTCGAATTTTTCTTCTTCTTCTCTTCGTCTTCTTCTTTAACGAATATCTTCGATTCCAGAGGATTTCACAAACAATAAAAAAAAAAAACAAATGTAACTCTTGTCCCACTACTAACGTCAATATTAAAATCGCGTCAAACGTCAACTGAAAACTGTCACAACGATTCTACCAGGCTCCCCATTTATATACGCACACTGGTGGTAAGTGAGCGATAAGTGCCGCGCATGCAAACTTGTCGCACATGCTGCTCAATATGATGTAATCATTTCTATTCGCAACGTCACGGGCGATACTGACTATTCAGTTTGGTAACGTTGATAAACAGCAAGTGATTTAAGTTGTCTTTGCAGTTGTGAAACAGTTCGGAAATTCTCATAAAAAAATCTTTCAAATTCAAGTGAAAAGTGCATTCTCACGTTGTTAATTTTCGAATTAGGAAGTGCTTCCATCTCGTGTTGTTTCAGGTGTCATTGGATTAACTAATTAAGTAGAAAAGGTGAGTTTTCACGTGTCATAGCGGTTCTTCGCATCAACCTGTCTTTAATTTCGACGAATAGCAGTTAGAAGATATATTTCGCAGTTTGTTACTATTACGATTAATTATTTCATTTATGTTTACATTTTGTCTCAATAATTTATCTGAAAATAAATAATAATTGCGTTAAGTTCTTGATACAGCGATGTGTGGTTATTTATTTCTCATTGCCTTCAATAAAATAAAACTATGTGTTTTTATCAAATATGTAATAATATATATAATAATGTATAAATACATACTAATGCATATATACATATATATATTTACAATACGTATATTTATATAATAAATATCGCATGATAAATATAATTGCGAATGTCGTTCTTTTTTATTATAATATACCCCGATAAGAATATCATAGCGTAATGCAAAAGGTTTACATTATGTTGCGACGTCATTATTACCCAGAAATTACATTTTATGTTTATAATGACGCAACATATATGTATACACGGTGACTTGCGTTTCAATGACTCGTAATAACATGGAGAATATATGTGTAAGAAGAGTGGGAAGATAATCAGATCGACTCGCGAATGCGCAATAATATTTATACTATATGACGCGTCTATTGAAGTTTTTAATAATTTTAATTGCAAGACAAACGTTATATACAAATATGCATAAACACGTATATGTAGGTGTATGCATGTACAAACTCTCACCTGTGTTCATTTATTTTCTTGTCATTTATGTACAAAAATTATTAAGAATAAATTATCACAATAAAACTATAAAATAGTTTCTTTATTGAGGCCTATGGTATGTCACACGTGTGTTTTTTATACATTTTTCATGTGCATATAATCGTGTATAAATATATAACAATGTAATACAAATACTGTTTTCAGTTCATAAATTTTTACGTTACTTTATATGTAAGTACGCATTTGCATTTTTATAAGTGTGGATAATATACAAATGTCTTGTATTATCTAACCCTTCGCGGACAGACAGTGAGTCTCTCAGACCCACTCAAACTTTGAGAGAGTATCAGCGTTTCTAGTAAACATTAAAACTAAAAATTAGTTATTTTTTAACGCTTATATCTTCGAAACTATTAGAGTTTTTCAATTTTTTTTTATCGACGCAGAATCAAACGATTCAGAAAAACAAAATTGAAAAAATATTGATTTTTTTGCGAAGATATTTGATTTTAAAATCGCGCGAGTCTCACAAACCTAGTCTGTCTAACTCGTAGGTCATTTTTGCAGTCTGTCCACGAAGAATTAGATTATTGTCTTTGTATAACTGAAAAGATACAGGTAACTTAATGTATATGCGATACAAATGATAAAAATTCAACAAAAGTAAAAACTTACAGTGTCTTTACAGGGAATAGGGCTAATGTAATAACGTCTCCGTTTGACTACACCGTTCTTATTTTAAAGAGCATAAGAAATACAGTCAACACTATAAATTGGCAGTTATACAGTTAACAACTTTGTTTTTTTTTTTTTTTTTTTCAACCTTATAATTTGAACGTTTGTAAAATCATACATCAAAATTTGTAAATGCAACAAGATCAATGTGGAAAAATCCTTCTCACAGCAAGAAACTAAAATGTTTGCGAGGAAACGTTCTTTGCGTACGCATAACAGTTTTTTTTTGTTTTTTTTAAATTCAACTTATAATAAATTTCAATATAAACTCGTTCGTTTTAATACATATAGAGAAAATAATTTATAAACTCTTCGATCATTTATATTACTCTGTATATATATATATATATAATATATATATATTTGCACCACTCATTTATATATAAATTCTCTTTCCGTATCACAACGGAAAAAGGAAATTAATGCTACATGTTTTTTTCTTGTGGTAAAATATATTTTGTCAAAATTTTGTTACCAAGAAGTTTATGAACTTTATTTAGAAACATACACACACAGAGTGCCAAATGTTAGTACGTTTGTATGAAAAGACTGGCTATGTATTGGATACTGTTAACTTCTTAAAAAAAAAGCGAGATACCTTACGTAAATGAATCCACAATAATGTTTAACATTCTGAGTTGTGCACAACAATGTCAAGTGTGAGTGTGATTAGATCAGTTAAAAACACTAACAAGGTATTAATTTATTTTCTGAAACTATGCAATGGTCAGATGAATGTTGAACTATATCACTTTGTCAGTTGCAGCATTTTTTTTCTCTGCTCCCCATCCAATCCCCACTTTTTACAACAGTTTATAATATTCTCATATATTCTTCAAATCATGAGGCAACTCGTTCTTGGGATGTTTGTTTTCGAAATGTTGCTTGTACGTCTTGGGGTCCGGCATTTGAGCCTGAAAACAAAAAATAGAACAAGAATTAGATAAAAAAAAAAAAAGTAGAAGAATTAGAATAGAATAAAGAATAGAGAATATTATTCCATGTTAGGGTTGGTTTATAATAGCCGTAACCGTTAACTTAGGGCGATACCGTAAAAGTTGAAAGATAGGAAGCTTGTGCTGTCGTTCATAATTGAATAAACAGTAGTATGTAGTTCCTATCTTCCAACTTTTACAGCATTGGCCCAAGTTAACGGTTACGGCTATTATAAACCAACCCTTACACAAAGCGCTCATGAATAAAAATGACCGACAAAGATTCTGACCTTGCATACAGTACACACGTGCACGAGTGCTTTCTGAGCTGCCTTCTTCTGTTCATTGGCGCTGTGGCCCTGTTGTTTTTTCAATTTCGCACTCTTTTCTGCAGCTTTAGCTTGGGACTGTATCTTTTGCTGTCCACGAGCCATTCTGAAAACGAAAAAGATCCATGGAGCAAAGAAGCAACGCTTATCATATCACGAAAAACAACAAATTGACAACAAGATTACATTGGTGTTTTCATAATCTGTGAAGATCAATGACATCAAGCGAGACTGTGTTTAGGACATTATCTAACAACACATACACAACATATTTTTCTGATAAACCTGTTTGTAGCATTCGAGAGATGAAACCAATTACATCAACAATATGTAGGTTTAGCTTGTTTTATTGTGGCATCCATCATCTCTCAAAAATAAGATACAGAACCATATTGTATCCTACCTAACCGTTGTGCGAAATGTGCGAAAAAATACCCACAGAAGACTCGTGTGCTAGCCGAAGATCTTCACGTGCGGCCAGCGACAGTAACGTTTGTTCCCCGTATCGTGAGGGGGTTCAATCGTTCGCGAAAAAACGCAGAAGAAACTTTCCAGAGCAAAAGTGCATCTCGCCACGAGAGATGAGCAAAAGAGTATCGTAATTTTTTTTCGATTATTTTCGCTACTTTTGCGAGAAAGTTCTCTTCTCTTATTTTCCTTCGTCGCACGTCGAACGATACAGCTGTCTCGTTTCGAGTGTAGACGAGTGTAACACGTCGGTGCAGCTTACGCGAACGAACCTCTCCGTACCTACTCACCTATTCGTAGACGGATCGCGACCGTGTCCAGCGACGTGTTTTTCACTTGGACCAATTCAACCGGGATGATGCTGATAGCTGCCGTTGCCTCTCGGACGACGAGCTACGGCGCTTCGCGGAGAAATCTTTTCCTCGACGAAAGAGAGAGTCGCGGGGAAGAGGAGAGCGAGCGAAAGTCGCGCCCGGAGCAATTCTTCACGTGCGATAATATTTGCGCGGCGAATCTCACTCGCGGCTACAAATTGCAATGCGGAATCGCGCACGTTGCAAAACCGAAAAAAACGCGCGTGTGCAACGCACAGTTTTTGACTTTCGAGTCAGCTGCGATCCGATTTTTCACGCTTGTTGTTGTTGTTGTTGCCCCCGAGGCTCGTCGAGCCGCTCCGCGAAAACCGCAGCGCGATGTGAAATTTCTCTCGTTTTGATCGATATATGCGCACTACGGCGAAACTTTTTGAAATATCGAATTAAAGCGCGGTTCGCAATCGACTTTCGTCGAGCGCGCGGATTCGTCCGCCGATCGCCGTCCTACGAGAAGGCACATTCGCAATAAAATATGCGAAGTGACTCGAATAATAAAAATTACCAAAACAAAATCGTACGTTGTAATCGAAAGAGATCATCGAATCGCGGATTTTTAGCGTGTTTCGTTACGTTGATCAGCTGTTGATCGGCTGTGGACATCGATGATAAAACATGAATGGAGAAGAGAGGGGAAGGGAGAACTTCTTAATTTTAAAAGAATATTATGTTCGAAAAAAATGTTCACATATTATTTTGATTTTTTTTTTCCTAGTAATTCTGTTTTTTATTTTCTTTCTTTTAAGAATTTCTTTCGACGAAACATCATCACGAACGGCATCATTTTAAACGCACCCGTGTGTTATATCATACGCGACTGACTTTCGAGAGATCGGATCCGCAAACGTCCTTCACCGTATTTCCGTCCGGAAAAGAGATGACGGGTTTTTAAAATTTTCATCATTACGATTCACAAACAAACGTTTCCCAATGACTCATATTATGCAAGCGAACTCCCGGACAATTTTTTAAATACGAGTTGTTGCTCTACAGGGCACGTGCATTCCACGATTCAATCGCAATTAGGGAAAATGGCTGACGATTCGTCGGACATGCGTGTGTTTTGACAATTTCGGATCGTTCAAGCCCGATGTTTGGCGGACAACAATTGCGTTGCTGCGAAAAGTACGATTTTTCACGAGCTCGTCCGTCAGGTATCAACGTGACGTAAAATTCCGACGGTGCGTTGTTTGTGCGTGTTTGTCGCGTGTCCCGCGAATCGTCCCCCTTATCTCTTGTACATACATACGCGTAACTCGTTTCCCGAGGTGTTTCTCGACTTGCCACTACCATTAGGGAAAATAGTCTTCCGATGGGCTGATATCATCGTCTTTTTTTAAACATGGAATTTGTGCGTGAGGCAAGTATCGAATGCGCGACGAACGTTAAATCGTAATAATCGCATCGGATCTGTCACACTGCGTGCACAGCACCGGGCTCTCGGTTAGGGTATTATTTTTTTTCTGCACAAGGTGCCGTTTTTGTCTGATATGACACATTATTTTGACGCGATAATGCAAACGATTTATAAAATGTGTTGGAGCGCGTTCGAGAATATTCTTTTAATGCCGAGCGGGAATCTCTCTTGTTAAAAATTTTCATGTCTACATTAGAGATTTATATAATATATAAGCAAATATATTTTTCATGACTTTTTAAAATATTAATAATATTGTTTCGAGACATTTGTGTTACAGTGACGCTTTCTTTCTTCTTGCAGATGAAGACACAACGGATCCGCTATATTCTCTGACATAACATCTTCTGTGTGACTAAATAAATGTAGGACTTTAGAAGAGAGTTGCCGTCATGTTGTGCTAAATTGTCATCTTGTGTTCTATATGGTTTCTATAATCATGGTGTAGACACAAAGAGTTATTAAGGCAATAAAATGCCTGCCATAATATTTAATAATGGGACAGCACTTTGCTAGTCTCAGAGAGTTCTTTAGGATGGATGGTGAAAGACAGCCTACTGAGGTATGCGCTAATGCGCTCGGCCAGCCATTGTCTTTGGAAATGGTGAATCAAGATGGGATCGAGAGCTTGCCCGAGAACGAGACTAACGGCAACGTACCTGTAATGAACTCTAATATACTGCCGAACAGACCAGAATGTAAATCCGAGGGAAATTTGGACAACGATCGTTTAAACTTAAATGTAGACAACCACAATTCTAGATTTGAATCTTTGTATAGTCAACCTGTTGATGTTCACGATACAAAGCAAGTTTGTAACAATGGTAATGTTACCAACGAGCTGTCGTTTCAACAGCAGCAGGAAGCGTGCTGTAGTAGTTCTGGTAGTAACAGTAGTAGCAGTTCTGAAGATAGTCCTGTGAATCCACCTTTAAGGAGATCCTCCAAAACTTTATCATTTGGAAAGAGGAAAAGTACGCATTTTTATATTATATATAATTTATATATATATGTTATAAATGTTATCAAATTAATTTTATCTAAAATTTGTGTTAGTTTACATTTATAATATTATCTGTGTATATATATTTTCACATTTGCTCATTTGTTTTTTAATTTGCTCAATATGTTTTTACGAACTCATTGTTATCTTCTTGGTAATTATGTAAGTGTGGAACTGTTTTTTTTTTTTTTTTTGATTGTAATTTCATTCGCACTAGATAAACAGCGCAACAAGGATCAAAGTCCAGTATGTAATCATGTTTTGTCGTCAAAAAAGAAACGTAGCAACTGGGTGTTGAAATTTAATTGCGCTAAGAGCAAAAGCTCAAAAAATACAGACATTATTCCCGGCCAGGGGAATAGCAATTCAGATTGCATATGCACTGGCTATAGAAGGACCGAGGAACATCCTATGGGCGCGGGCATTGTATTTAGTCGATCCGCTCCACAGAGTCCTGTTCTTGGACCTTTGCCACCTAGCCCTGTAATTGATTTATCGAGATTTAATCCAGAGGAATTTCCTATGGAAGTACGTTTTTTATTCTTCGACAATTTTTAGAAAACTTTATATTTATTTGTGCGACATGTTCTTAAGTTTTTTTAATTATTTGCAAAAGTTTGATTTTTTTTACATTTTATATTGTATCGATATGTTCAAGGATTGCGACGAACGTGCGCGAATACAACGCGCTCGGGAGATGGAAGAAGGCGTCGAACCACCGCCCGGTTATAGGCCTAATTATCCTACAGGAATACAAGTTCATCCCAATGGAATTACAGTAGACAGTTTAGCGGCATTGTTTCAGACACATGCCGGTATTCAAGCTGCTGCTCTCACAGCCTTATCTCAGATCGACTTCACCTTGATTCCAAATATCGAGAGACCTGCTCATACGCAGGTAAGCTTTTTTTTCACATGCACGTTAACATTTTTTTCTTTTAAATAGCATATTATCATGTGACAACTTAAAACGCAGGTTGATTATGTCCATTGTCTCGTGCCGGACCTAAGATCAATCACAGCCTGCTCCTTTTACTGGGGTAAGATGGACCGCTACGAAGCGGAACGTCTGTTGGACGGCAAACAAGAAGGTACCTTCTTGCTGCGTGACTCGGCGCAGGAGGAATTTTTGTTTTCCGTAAGCTTTCGCAAATACGGACGTTCGTTGCACGCACGGATCGAGCAGTGGAATCACAAGTTCAGCTTCGATTCGCACGATCCTGGAGTTTATGCTTCCGACACTGTATGTGTGTTACGCACGTATATGTATATAATTTCTACAAAATGAATATAGAGAATAATCGCAATTTGTTTTTTCATTTTACAGGTATGTGGTTTAATTGAACATTATAAGGATCCTTCGTGTTGTATGTTTTTCGAGCCGATGCTCACAATCCCGTTGCATCGGAATTTCGCGTTTCCGTTGCAGCATTTGTGCAGAGCGGTGATAACAACGCGGACAACATACGATGGCATAAACAAGCTTCAATTGCCAAAGACACTTAAGAGTTATCTCAAGGAGTATCATTATAAGCAGAGAGTTCGGGTCAGACGGTTGGACACGGAAAGTGATCCACAAACGGACTGCAGATCCATATCATGCTTACCGATATGAGAGTCTTCGTACTAATATTCATTAGAGTTTTATTATTACGTTGCATATAATTACGTTTTTCTTTGAGTCACATTTATACAGTTTGTGTCGCCGTGTCAAACGCGAGCGACATGTGCACACATTGTATTACCAGGAAACACACTACCATGACTTCGACATACACAGTTACATAGGACAGCATTGCAATATTAGCAATAAAAACATTGTATTGATTATAAGCGATAATAGAATTTCGGGGGAAAAATGGCTTAGCTGTTTAATTAAAAAACAAAAAAAAAAAAAAAAAAAAAAAAAAAAAAAAAAAAAAAAAAAAAAAAAAAAAAAAAAAAAAAAAAAAAGAAAAAAAATTCTGTCGAATAACAGATACTCATGGTTCATCGCGAAAAGACCAATAATCCCATATGTGTAAATATATCAGGACAGCAGTGCTTTATACATACACGCACGGTGCATTGCGAAAAAAAAATCGTTCAATGTATTACGCATACTTCAATATTATTAGTTCTTATTATTGCTGCTATAAAAATCATTTTTTTTCTATTTTATTTTTAACTACGTTATCCTTGGTTTTAACTGTCACTTTCAGTATATATAATTTAATTTTAAACGGAAACAGTTTTTTTTTATAATATATATATATATTTTAATAATTTTTATAAAAACGATACCAAAACGGTTGCCTAAACGAGGAGGGCAATTTAGTGCTTATTATTGTAAAACTGCGACATAACGCTAAATTTAAAACCTTTATACGTAAACTAAAGTTACAAAAAACAATTATTGCAAAATCTGGATCGTATTCCTATTGTGCCTATTTATAATGTTAAATATATTAGGTAAAAGCTGTCTGTGTTGATGTTCATCATTGCCAGATGAGAAATTGTATTATTTATGTACATTATTTAAATTTGGAAACAATGGGAAAGATATCAAATGTGTAATAAGAATTTAGAATAATGATGAAAATCACTGAATTGATATGAACTTACGAAATATATATAATATAATATGAAAATTGTTATATATAAGTACATTGGTTAATGGTTATATTCATATATAATCAACTTCATATTAACTCTTCAGTAAGCACGTTAAAACTTTGCACGCATCGCATGTTGCAAATTTGTGACCGAGTTATGTTTTTTTGTATATAAATTTTGTATATATAAAACAATGTTTGAAATAATATTCTAACCTTGTCACTTGATCATAAATTGCTTTTACGTGCAAATATTAGATGTGTTTCATTGAAATCTTTATATTCTATTAAGCAATATTGAGTTAGCAAAATGTTGCACTCTATGTTGTAACATGCCTGCTGGAGAGTTAAAAGAAAAAATAAAATTTGAATATTTATTATGTGCACACACGTTCTACTAATGTTTTAATACTTGATGACAACTAAAAATACATGAAACACGTATTTTTTATATATAATTAAAATAAAAAAAATATATATAAAATACATGTTTCCAAATCTGTTGAAACCAAGATGTCTAAGAAAACCAACTATTGCAGATTTTGTCGAGAATGAACACGAAATTAATGTGAATGACATTAAATTTAATACTCACGCTTGATTTAACATGTATTTTTATTACATTTTTAAGATAACAGTCTTCTTTCGTGAATTGATGGAATGATTAAAGAGAATCCATTTCTTCTCATATTAAATTTCTAGAAATAAATTAGTAGAGACAGTTAACTTCTTACATATTGTGTAACTGGCAACACCACTGTGTAATTGAACATGAAGAAAAGAAGAAATAACGCCAGAAAACAAATATCTATTGTTAACTTAAGAAAAATATTTGATTTCTTAAAAGTATGTATTCATTATACTGCATACTCTTATTTAATACTTAGTTGCCACATCACTTCTACATGTACACACACTTCTTTTATGTTATATAATTTATTTTTGTGATATTCTAACAGAGTGAAAGAGAGAGAGAGTTTTACATAAAATAAATATTAAAAAAATACAGTTTTAAAGGATACGAATAAGATTTCTCTCCCATTCCTCGACCATGTACAGTTCTGTGACAAGCGTGTACCGAAAATACCAGTACTTGAAGAAAGACACTAATCTTTGTACAGGATTAATCATCATGGTCACTGATGGTGATTGTTATTTAAGTTATAAATAAGAGAAGACTCTGTACAACTCTGTTATTATAGGTTACATCACTTCAGAAGCCAGCTCCAAATCAGATACGAATTGTCAATGAATGTTATGATGACTAAGGCCCCGGGCTATGTTCCAAAAATCTTACCTTGGTTACTAAAACGTTATATTTTACGTCACGTGTACTATAGTTTTTAATTACCAAGGTAGGATCTTAGAACATACCCCTGCCAGTACTGAAAATCTATAGCACATGTGACGTGAAATGTAGATTTTTGCAGCCCAAGTAGCCACGTGCTGAAGACACGTTCATACGTCTATCTGCGACATACAGAAGAGAAACCGGACAAACGAAAACTCGTCCGTTTCGCATCTCCCCTATCAGAAAGTCCTCTCACTCCACAGTCATTGGCAGTCAGCGGGTGTCCCGCCAATTTCCTCACGCAACGCTATTTCTACTTTTCTTCCCCTATGTGTAAGGATTTTCTCCTTTCGATTTAAACTCGGTGTAAATAAAGAAGAAAATTTCGACGCTTCAGAATTCTGCGATTCTTTAGGTTTCTGTAATTGGAAGACTTTTTTTGGTCACCATAGTCTGCTAAAAGGAGAAAAATACAGAACTCTTAAGCAATTTGAGATATGTATTTGTCAAACTTATTCAACGCTTCTTGCATTTCGGCGTATTTCGCTAGATCGCAGGCCTCGCGCAGAGGAAGCCACTCGAATGCTTGATGCTCGTCCGACAATCTCACACATTTCTTTGGATTAATCAGCTCTGCCAGCCAATAAATCACAATTTTCGGCACTCCCTTCACGTTGTAAGTCATCTCGTGCTTCACGTTCTCGAAAATCTTCAAATCATCCGCCTCGAAGCCAGCCTCTTCTCTGGTCTCGCGTAAGGCTGTCTCCATATCCGATTCGCCGGCATCGACGTGACCTAAAATATTGATTAGATGCATGTGTATGCATGTACGATTTCAACTCAAGCCTTACAACTTAAATATCCGCCTTTAACGAGTGAACAATCACGCAAAATGGACAGCACTTAAAAATCTTTTTATCGTCGCTTATTGTCACCCAAGAATTGTCAGCAGAATTAAGGTGCTTTGTGTTTATTATGTGATTGGCTTCTTCCTCAAGATCTATTACAAATATAAAAGTGTAAACCAATGATAGGCAATAATCGCAAAGCGCTTACTAAAGCTCTCGATTCAGCCGAACGTGGTCATTGTTACTTGCAAAATATGTTGATGTTGGGATATGCAAACCTTTAGGCGGCGTCCAATGATGATCTCCATACGACGTCTGCATCAAAAGATACTGAACGGTGCCTTGAAAGCGACGAAAAATGACGAGACCGCAGGCACGAGTATGCGGCGCCATAGCGGCCGACAACTGCGAAATGACTTGCGAAAGTATTGGCCACGTTCGGTGGAGCTGAGCGTTTTGATAAACGCAAAGCGGTTATTATCTGTGACTGGTGTATACTTTTACATCTGCAATAGATCCGAAAGAATAAACCATTCACAAGACAATAAACACAAAGTGTTTACCTACCACTGAGTTCTACCGAACGCGGCTAATGCGATTAGGTGGACAACTCGCGTATATAAACTGCAATGAAAACCATTGAATAATGTTTGCAAAACAGAAACATATGTTTCATCATATCAATTCCGATTAAATAATTTCTCCGCGTTCTTTTTTTTTTTTTTATAACAAAGTTCAAATCATTTAATCGTGTAATCTACAAAATGATAGCTATATATTTATTAATGTACGTATGTTTACAAATATAATAAATAAAAAGTATTTAGCTTATTAGTATACAAATTAAGTAAACATGTCAAGAATTAACTTATACACGTACAACATATCTATATATATATATATATACTAAAAAGACGCGTAGAAAAAAAAGAAAAAAAAACATACCCTGTTCATCCACATGTGAGATTTGTAAAATTTTGTTTTTTTCTCGAGATAATATTTTTGGTCCTCTATACGTCTTCAAGCAATGATCTCTTCAAGTTCAAGAGAGAATGTGATTTTATTTTATATATATAACATTGATCAGTTTTGTTTTTTAGAGCATCAGATAATATATAGAGTAGGATTCAACACACAGTAGTCATCTCTCGTTTGAAATTATCAGCCGAGTTTTGTACTTTTGCAAATTTCTCTTTTTTTTTGTTTTTTTTTTTTTTAAATAGTTTAAAAAGTAACCACGAGAGTTTATGACTAGATGTATCAGTAATAATAATTCTGCTTTTTTTCTTCTAGATTCTAAGAAGCGTATAATCAGACGTGACGCTGTGTGTGTGATATCTCTGTTTTCGGGAAAGTACTTATTTTTTTCCACATTTATACATTTATATATGTACAGATTAATTTTGAGGAAAAAAAACGTCCACATCTTCTTTATCGTAAGAATGTCGCGTGTGCGATATTTTTTATGCGTGAAATGTTTTGCAATTCTGGCGGCGCATTTCTTTTTTTTTTTTTTTTTTTACAACCGCCGTTAACTGCTGATCAGCCAAAAAGAAAGAAACATCATGATCGACAACTAATAGCGTGTCGACGAACGCGCATGTTTTTTTTTTGACAGGAATCTGAATCGGGAAACAATGCGTGTTACCATTTTATTATAAACGTTTTGCTACATTTTGGCTAGATACCGATCACCAGAAAACACTTAGCAAAGCTGTATGTATCTATCTACAGAGATTGACATGTGTATGTAAATGTATGTACTCATGTATGTGTATATATTATGTGCGTGCTGTGAGTCGAATGCACAGCTATACGGGCAACAGACGACGAGAGAAATTTTTTTTTTTTTTTTTTATATATAATATATATATATATCGCGCGGGCACTTAGAAAAAAATCACAAAAAGCTCCTCCGACATTTGAGACTGTCGAGTTCGATCCTAAAATTATGTCGCCCGTGCAGCTCTGCAACTCTTTAATTGTCTTCTCAATAAATCCGTTTTCTCACGTGTTAAAACCATGAACGTCTTTAGATTCAATATCACCTCCTTTTACGGAGGATCGATTGTTAATTTATACATTTATTTCGTAAAGCAAGCGAGCGAAAGGTGGGTTTTTTATGTATAGATTACAGTATATAATTAATTCATCTATATGCCAGGGATATACCATTAATGCTATCTCTTGAAGAGGGCTTCTTACGTTAACATTAATAATATAATCACTCTCTCTTTCTCTCTTTCTCACACTCTTACTTCCACTCACTCTCTCCCTCTCTCTCTCTCTCTCTCTCCGTCTGTCTGTCTGTCTATTATGGTGTATATGTATCTCTATAAGTCATATTGTTACAACGACCGCTTCTTCGGGTTACAATTTTTCTTTTTTTTTTTTTGGTTTTTGTTTTTTTACACAGTGATGACAACGTTGTTCAATATTGTACTCGAGGTACTAACTCTGTGATTAATGCAGGAACAAACAGAAACGAAACTCTCGATTCATTAATAGTAATTCTCTAATATAAATTTTTCTAACAGTGATTGGGAATCTCTCGCTCTCTTTCTTGGTGGGGTGTGTACGGATGTTCGTATTTAAACTTGACTCTCTTTCCATTTATATATAAATCGATAACATTATCACTATAATCAATTATGTTACAGTTATGTCTCGCTTATTGGTTCATGCGGTAATTCGACGACACGAAACTGGTATTGGTGATACACAAAGAAGGTAAGTCCCGATGCCAGTGCTGTATTATTATAATATTGTAGCATAGTTTATAGAATTTTTGTCAACATGTGTGTTCTTCGGTAACGGACAATTGGCGCCGATACTTAGTTGCTATCAGTCATTTCACGATTCGCAACGCGAAACATGTACTTGCGATTGTACACGATGTCGGTTACGTTGAAGTTGTATTTTTTTTTCTTTTTTTTTTTTTCAGTGTAGCAAGTGTTAGAAATGTGAAAAATCATCTTTTGAGTTTATAGTATGTAAATAAATTAGTTAACTTGCCTATTTTTAGTAACATACTTCATTAATCTTAGGCAAATATAAAAAGTTTGCGATACTCTTGAGTTTCAAAGTGTTTTTTTTTTTTTTTTTTTTTTTTTTTTTCTTTTCTTCATTAATTTAGTACCTTTCGTAATATATTATTATATACACCAAGTGCTTCTAGTTCGCCGCGCTCTCCTACGTTTTTTTTTTTTTTTTACGGTAATCCTTAACTTTTATTTCATTCAACGACGAATATCTCTTGCGAATGAAAAAGGATTTAAGTAATACAATTTTATAGCCAATTACGATACTTAAATTTAATATTATTCTTGTATTCCTTGTAGAAATAACAGATCTCTTGTTATTACTGACGTAGTTTTTATAAGTTTAGGTGTAATTCCAACTCTTTTGAGAAAAAATGATCAAGTACTTTGTGTGTTATTCACAAATGTGAGTATAACTCGATGCCGTTATTTCTAAATTATGTTAATAACGTCTTTGCTTCTACCTTCACAGTATTCTCTGTATACTTATATGTATTTGTCTGAGTGTGTAATGCATGTACGTGTGTATATGTATGTGTACATGTTTGTGTGAGATAGAAATAAAAATATTATATTAACATTATATATAATTATATATATATATATGTTTTAATTGGCTAATGTCTATAGTGCTGCGTATTTTCAAACTTATACTACAGATAAAAAAAAGTAAAATATCATAAAAATGTTCGAAAAAAAAAAAATAAACAGTTACACATTGTGCAACATTAAAACAGTGTACAATTCATTATTTTTTTGACTAATACATGATAATTGAAGGTAGATTCTCATCGCTACAGAACGCTCTACTACGCATATATATCCTCGACAGGTTCTGTAATAAAATTCCATCGAATTTTTATCTACAGAAAAACCTGCGCTTATAAAAGTTTTACATATAAAACACAAAAGGAAAAAACAGGAAGTTTTTGAAGTACTCTCTCTCTTTCTTTCTCGCTCTCTTTCTCTCTCTTTCTCTCTTGACGTTGCAATTATACTGTCTCATTCACTTCCTCCACGATAGAAATGGTTGTATTTTGTTACAGTACAAGGAACACTTCCTCTTTTTTTTTTATGGAAATGAGGAACATAATCGTGATGTAAGAGATGCATTATTAGGCACATTTGACAATCCGATTAAATTTCAATTCTATTTTTATTTATTTTTATTATTTTTTTTTTTTTTTTATATGTAATCTTTCAGCGTTTGTTGAAATGGAGCATTAATGCGTGCGATTTTAAGTGTTCGGCATTATCAAAACGCACCAAATCGAATGTAGACAGCTTCAACATCAAGAATAAAACAAGCGGTATATAATACTGTTTGAAAATAAAATGACATGGATATTGTTTAAAATTCGAAAGGGTAAATTCAATCTGTTAAGCATAACACTGATTACTTTCGCTCGGATGCACATTCCACTGTTCTCGACAATGAAAATTTGAAACTAAAATATAAATTAAACATAGATTATTGTGTCTTATGCCAGCTTTTTCGTACGGTCGATCAGGTCAACTGAGCCGTCTCCTCTCTTTTTTGTCTTTTATTTCTTTCATTTTCTCTCTGTCCTTTGCTCTCGCGTTCTCGAGACGTTTACGAGGACCCGATCTAGTTTTTTGTTTTTTTTTTTATTTTTTTATTTTGGCACTCGGGAGTATTTGAATACGTATTAGCCGTCACAGATCACAGCTTCGGATTTTTGTTTTTTTTTTCTCTCAACGAATTGTTATATAGCAATACCTCCTTGACGCAGAGATGACACAGAGATATGACTCTCGTTCTTTCCTCCCTCTTCTTCTTCTCTCTCTTTTATTTTTCTGTCGCCCTGATGACGACACTCGTCGGCTGGGACGGAGGAATTGTTTTTTAAACGAATATTTCTTGGGTATCGGAATCAGAGTCAGAGTCCCAGAAAAAGAAACAAGAGTAAAACTCTTCGGTTACCACCGTCGCTTGGTGGGTGTGTTCACGAGGTTGTTATGGGTTGGCGCGATTGGCGGCTAGGGCGCCCGTGGCCGACAGTCACAGCTTGAGCTCGTTCGCGATCTTGCTAGCGATATTTTTAAAGCCAATTGACGTGCCGGAGATGCGTTTGAACCGCACTCCGTTCAGAGAGAGTCGCGGCAATTTGCAGACCTCGATTTCCCACTGCACTTGGCTGTCCGTCGCTGCTTCACCGTGCGCGCACAGCAAGAGGAATCGTTCGCGTTGCTCGTACTGGCATTTGTTAGCGTCCAGTACCTGCAAGAAAACAATTCGTTAATGTATTTATTTCAATTTTGTCTAAAATATCGTCTTTGTATACACATGTAAAAAAAAATAGTCGACATTGAGAAAATAAATTATACACGAGTATATAGTCTTCTCTTCTTTAATACCTTTCGAATCTCGGACATGATTTCGTTAGGATCTCGACTACTGGTAGTCTTCATACTCCACGTGAAACGCAAACTGCGTGGCTTTACCTGTTCGTCGTTAGTTGTTGCTCCACTGTAACAAAAAGATATCTTAAATCTGTCCAATATCTGAAGCGATTCTAGCGATAGATTTTTTTTTTTTTTTTTTTTTTTTTTTTTTTTAGGAAGATTCTGAATACTCTTTTGTTCGTAAAAAAAAAATTAGGTTTTTAAATGTGAGCATTAAATAAGAACCGTTTAAAAATTTATCCACGTATAGTTTCCAACAAAGGGATTCTATTTTAAACATTAACGTAATACTTCACACGCAGATCAATATAAAATATTGAGCGTATATAAAAATCATATATGTGATCTTTGCAGAAATGTCGTGTATTGAAGCTTTAAGCTTGCAAATGCGTAAAAAAAAAAAAAAAAAAAAAAAAAAAAAGACTCTAATTGCTGTGCGTAAGTTCTTGCAAGCCGATAATAAATAAAGTTGTTCGAAAACATAACGTGTAATTGAAATTCATCAAAAATTATTTCAACCCCCATATAATTATAATATATATATATAACATACATGCTCGGCATGCAAATTCATTTGCCATCATAACTTTAATTACAACCTCAGTGCTGCACATACATATTTACATTTATATAAAGATATATGTATATCATTTATATATAAATGTGAGTTACACAAAATATTAAAATTGTATACGTATGCGAATTATATAATCCTGAAGAACACATATCTCAAAAAACTCTTACAACAATATAACGATTAAAAAACTTGCATTTTTGTGTTAGAACAAACAAATGACAATAAGTAGACAATAAGTTTAAAAATAGTTACAGCAATATATCAATCTGATCAGATTTTGCACGTGTATCAGACAAATAATAAGTATCTTGTGTTAGTGGATTGTACGCAAATTGTCTCTTTTTCTCTCTCTCTCTCTCTCTCTCTTTCCCTCTTTTCCTAGATTTTTATTCCTGAATCGTAATATGAGTTAAAATATAAATTGTTTTCTTTTATTTGTAAACGCTTGAATATTTTAAGGCGCCTCATGGAATATGCATGCTATGTCACAAGGATTGTCTTAAAAAAATAAGAGAGACGTGCAGCATAAAAAATTCATACTTCATCGTTTTTAAACACAAATGTACACGAGAACATAAAAACGAACGAAAAATTGGATATGTACGAGAGAAATGAAGGAAAAAACAAATGAGTGAAATTAGAATTATCGGATCGTGGTATTATGGTATGCAGTAAACGTACCTCACTACTGGGTGCTTGGGGGGTACGGATGGGTCCATGGGGCTGAAATAACAAAACAAAGGCAGTTGCTAACAAACACTAAACATGATAAATTAATCAAATTGTTATATGTGTAACAACCATCACCATTCTGTCACCATTGCACACTGATTATGACACATAAAAAACGGTGTATATAATAATGGCTTTAGAGAATCTCCATTAAGACAATAATCGTGTGTATTCATTTTTCACTGTAATACGGTATTTTTATATGTGAAAAACAAAAAAAAAAAACAAACAAACAAACACGGGACATGTGTGTGAATATTGCGTAGAAAGTTGAGGAGATATAAAGCGTTTATGTGTAAACGGCGAATGTGTAAATGTTATTACTCGAGACAGATGTCAAAGTTATGGAAACAGGCGGTTTCACACAGATTTTGTTTTCTTCTTTCAAAAGAGACAAGCTGGTCTTCTGAAATAATGTACTGATCAAGAGACAACTTCTATATAAAACAATTTACACATAGCATTCCGAAACAAGTTACTTGCATTTGCGAATGCTGTAAGACGTGTTCTCGCACAGACGAAATGTTTCTTCTGTATATATATAATATATATATATACGAGGATTCAGAAATAAATTAATACAACATGTTACAAGACAGTTTTGACATATTTATTAATGCGAAATTATTACTATTATTGCTCCTTAAAATTATTAAATAATATTTCTATATATCCTGCTTATACATATATGTGTATATATATTTATAAAAAAAAATATATACATATATATATATATATATGTATCTGTTTACTGCCCTCCACACAAATGTAAAATAAAAACATTATATAATTTTTTAATTAGATTTCTTTTAATAAAAAGATCAGCTAATTAATCGAATATCCTAAGAATGTTTCTCTTTGTTTTTGGATGTTTGGCCTGAAACATAGTTGGAGTGCAGCAAAAAGCGTATTTACTTAAAAAGAAACGTTATATTTATATAATTTGCATACAAACGTTTTTCTCTATATTATATATTTTGATGTATCTTTAATATATGACGTGGATTAAATTATTTAATATATATATATATATATATAATCTATATCTCTCTTTTCGCCCCTTTCTCATTTTTTATATATATTAGTTTATATTGGGTAGCCTTAAAATATTACACTTCTCATTATCTTTATAACTTTCTAATATCACTTATGCATCGAATATTTCGGCAAACGTGACAAATACAAAAACAAATACTATTGTTAATGACGGTTTTATAAACATTTGTTGGGAAAAAGTATATCAAACTGCTAAATACATATCTCAGGATTACATTTTAAATTGTGCACTCGAAAATTGTAAAGAAAGTTGGCTTGAAACATTTTACACAATAAAAATACTATTTCTTTAATGATCCTTTTATGTAAGAGAATATAAAATTTTAACAAATCACAGACGAATAGAAAAACGTCTCTGATTCTACGTTACAAGAAAAACGACACGTTTCAAGCAGCCCAAGGCCACTTCATAGGATACACTGTAATTTGTGTTAATATATAAATGTACAATAATAATAATCATTATTATTATTATTATTATTATTATTTGCCATGTAACATTTAGATTCTATTTTCTGTTGACCAGATATTATTAATAAATGCTATTGGCAATGTGATTGTGGAAGGATTAGTGTATCGATTCGTCGTTTAACGCGAGATATTTGAAATACACAATATTATGTAGGAGAAGGCACGTATCTTCGATAGGTGTGGTTTATTAGGAGAGATAAGAGTACAATCACAAAACTTTTTCAATTTATAATATAGTTAAATATCTGTACTTAGTATTAGAAGAAGATTGAATTCAAAATTGTAAATCCGCTATCGAGAAGATTTAATATGAAGCTATGTGAAAGAATAAAATAGAATAATACTTTTCTATTTTATAAAAAAAAAGTGTAAATATACACACTTTTTCAAATAAGAAATTAAAGAGTTTGAATAAACAGACAGTAAATATACACACGTTTAAATAAGAAACTTATGAAAAACATTTTTGATCACAATAAAAGCTATGCCTGAATTTAAATGGGTTTTGGTATACTAAGCACAGAGTATATTGTACGTATCAAAGTAAATTATTACTAACATTTACGTTTAATATTGCAGAATAAGATTGTATCGGTGTTACATGTATATACGTGCGCTTGTAGAATATTGTATATTTCTAATAATTAAACAATGATACAATATGTATATGCTGTGATCAGGATACAAGTAAGTAATGAATATACAAACAAAGTATACCAATTAATTATGGGCTGCTTCTCCTGTTTGATAATGTTCTACTGTATATATATATGTATATGTATATCGCGATTTCAATTATTTATACAATATATAGATTGGCATCTTATTAATAGAATAAATTAAAGCGAGAAATAGGTAAAATTGCCGTTTATTGCAATCAAATAGCACTCTAAATCTTAAATTTATTAGTCAGTGTTTTTTTGAGATCAGCATCGGAACAATATAACAGTTTGCAGAAATAAAAAAAAAAAAGACAATAGTAAATTTGGTACATGTTATAAAATTATCGATTTAATTTGTTGCTATTTGTTTACAGAATCTCGACAGTGTGTGAAATCTCCAATTAAAAATTAATCTACACTTTAATTCCGTGATCGCATTAAAAAAACAAAAGCACATACATTATTAATCAATAAAGAAAAGATAAAGTGGAATGCCTGACACTTTTTTTTTTTTAGTAATTTCTATATCTGCTTCTTCTTGTTGAATCGAAATGTGTATTTAGCAAATTGTGTCACACAACTATGTGCTCGAATATAAATGCATCTATTATACTGACATCTTGGGCAGAAAATGTAAGTGTAATAGAAATTAATTGAGAAAATTAATATAAAAAAGTATAAAATACGTTAAATTATAAGATATAAATTTTTTTAATGTTGCAAGTATATCCAGACTGATAGCTCTTTTGTCTATTTAGATTCTTTCATTCGTGCACAAAGAAATATGTTATTTATATATATTATTATAATTTCACAAAGTATTATTCATAAATAACTAGGAAAATACAAAACTGTACAGGATATTTTATATATGCAAGAAAATACTGTAGGCTATGTCAATATCTACACACACACATATGTATATCAGACGTATCCATTCATTTTAGAAGGACATATTTCCTTGAATTTCGTTTAAGTGAAAGAATCAATTAAAGAAAAAAAAAAAAAAAAAAAAAAAAAAAAAAAAAAAAAAAAAAAAAAAAAAAAAAAAAAAAAAAATCCGGCATAAACTCCACACTATCTTTAAGAACTAGGAATTTATGTTGGATATCAACGAAAAGACAAAAGAAGGAAAAAATTGTTGTTACAAAATAAAATATGCATATATCTATTGAGCTCATTAAACTTGACTTTATTGCGTATTATTAATTTTGAGTGACAGGCACAAGTATAAAACGGTACGCTATACCACATATTCTTCGCAATGATCACAAAAAGTTCTATCAAGTATGAACGATCTCGGAATATTGTGTCATCCAACATACTTTCCTAAGGAAAAAAAAGAAAAAAAGGAAGAAACAATGCGCTATAATGTTACAAAATATACAACATTATACTAGTCCTCACTGTAAATCACGAAAAAAAAGTTAAGAGAAAATCGAAACGAAATAAAATGATACATTGATGGAAGTTGCGATTGCCATGGCGCGATATATCTTGCATGCCGCTCGCTCTCATTTCAGCTCGGGGGAAACAAGGCGAGACTTCATCCTTCACTTTAAAAAAATCTGTCAAAGTACGAACAATCATGTATGTACTCTATTATCAATAAAATCTGTCTTTTTTGTTGTTCGGTTAGTATTATTAGTACAACTATAGCATTTTTTCTTCGTATTCGGAAGTCTCTACTCGTTACGATCGAATATGTATGTATATATACTTTCACGTTCAACAAGCATCTGTCGATTTTACGTTCCTAGAGGACGGTATGTATATGTATATATATAGAGAGAGAGTAAAAAGGATACTAAATTAAACAGTAATGGAAAAATTAGGAAGAGAACGTGTAAACGTGTTTGTCATTAAAAAAAAAAAAGAATATACGTCTCAAATGTAATATCAAGAAGTTGCAAGAGACTTATGTGCACTATTTCTCTGTATGTCATTGTTGATTTACAAGTGAAAGTCATTTCATCACATTTGCGGGATTGCTAAGTCGCACTAACTTTAATACAGGAAAATAATCTATGCCTGTCGCTATCCGCCGCTAAATATATGAAAATATTATGTTTGATGCTCAAAAATATATATAATAAATGTTCCAAAGACACTTATACTGTCGAATATTTTATAGTGGCTAAATATACAAATATACTTTACGTCTCGGAAGGCATCCGTCACCGCTCTGTTCCGTAAAAACGATATTTCCGCGCTTTTTAATTTCATACTTTGTAAAAGATTTTATTGTTTTGTAACGAAAGCAAAAATAAGTCGAAGCTAAGAAACTCTCTGGTGGTATGAAAGACACAGGTACAAAAATACGAAGAAAATATCAGATTTTCTCTCTTTGAATAAACGACGTAAAGTATAATATAACAACAATACGGTTTTACGGGCAGGCTGATTTAGGAAAGGCACAGATTTCGGTTGCTACATCTATGTATAAGTGCGTAAGGCGATTTCCTGGATTGTGTTTTCAGGAAGACGTTTATACTGGTTTTTTTCTTTTTATTAATTAATATATTCAAATATACATATATACATATATATATTTGTGTATAACATACATGTACATACGTGTATATGTGTATACACATACATATGTGTATATTCGGACGCAATATATCTCTTACTCGATACATATGTACATATATATGTATGCCTGAAGATGATGCGCGATATATCATATATGTATATATATATATGTATATATAGTACTATGTATATATATCTAACGTGTAAAAGTTCCTAAAAAAGTAAGTTACACTCAATCTTGGGTACCACAGAATAACGGAGCCAAGAGTTTTGTTTGTTTTTTTTCAACTTTTTCATTCATTTTCCTAGATGCATCACAATATCCATTGAGCGGTCGACTGACAACACAGACTTTTTGCCTCTTTGCCTAATTTTTTAACATTAGGTGCGCGATTCTCGCGGGCATGCTGCATTTTGCTCATGACACTGTCGGCACATCGGTCGTGTGTTAAAACCCGTGTCTCTATGGCCTTTCGCTTGTCGGATCTCGATAGATGAAGCGAAGAAGCTTATACGATTCATGGCCTGCAGCATATAATATTTATATATGTATATATACCGATATGAAATACATTATATTAAATAAGAGAGAACTTCAAAGAAATTGTTCTGATGCACCAATGGCTATGGGATGCCGTCAAAATTTGTAAACTTTCTTGTACAAAATCATTTCGAACTACGTTGAGATGATGAGTACAGTGACCATATCATGAAAGTGAAACGGACAAAGAAAGATTGTATATAATAGTTCGTCTACAACTATATCGTATACTCTCGTTATTCTGCAGTCTTCCATCCTCAGCACCAAGTATGTTTTTTTTTTGTTTTCGTTTATAATATATGTGTGTGTTATATGCGCTGCCGTTTTGCATTTAAATGTGCGATATGATTAAAACTTAAGAGTCCCATATATATATGTATAAATAATATCAAAGATATATATGCCTCGCTACAATTGAGTGAGAAAAAGGGATGCACAATGAGTATGCGAGGTGGCCTGAATTTCACAGCCGAGCAGTGTGTGTACGTGTGTTGCTTTTACCAATCAAATCGCGAGATAATTTGTCTTAAGCGCGAAAATCTTATAAACGATTTATAATTCATGACGCAAGATAACAGATCGAATCCTCTTTACGAGGAGGTGATGTGTGCTTTTTCTTTACGCATATGTAGAGAACGACTAAACTCCTATATAGAACAACGACGAGATCCATTATATATTTCTACTCCAAATTTTAGCTAAAGGACACAGTTCGTCAAGCAAATTTTCATGGGACAAACCAAGAAAAAAAAAACAATACATATAGGTGAAGTACGCGATACGCTTGAGGATGAAAAAATGGTATATAAGTAAGTATAAATAAAGCTACGTAACAAAATGCATAAGCTACAATATTCTGCGGCTTTCACTGATAATGGTCGCTGCTGGCTCATCGGATTTGTAAACTAATCATATCATGTAACGTTCTTACATTATGTAAAAAAATTATATCAATGTACAAAAATTTTCAGAATTACATAGTCATTGTGCATCCTTAAAAAAAAAAAAACAAAACAAGAAACATCATTTGCATGCAAACAATAGGTACACTTTATCAAATTGTCAGTATGTAATATTATACGTGAGATATATTTAAGTATATTAAAAAATCTCAACACACTTAATAATGTTTTACGATGCTAAGCATGCACTGAGGGTCCACCGCAAAGCTACGATTTTGTGCTAGCACTCGGTCTTTTGTATTTCTAAGATTGAATATAAACGTGACAACATAGCTTAAAAATTATTATATATATATTTACTACACAATATCATCGAGTGTGACGCGAATATCTTTAATAATAAATAATATATTTCAAAACAAAACAAAAAGCGAAAACAATAAAAGAGAAATATTAATAAAATATAGAAACAATAATTATCCAAAGTACAAGGATTTCAGTTTTTATGGATTTTTCTTAACGTGAACACTTTACATTATTATGATGAAACGTTAATTGAAGTGTACATGCAATAATTAATACGTGTTCAAAAATTAAATCGCGCTAACTTTCTTAAAGACTTTGGTACGTTTTTAACATATATTTATCATCTAAATTAATATCTCGTCTTACTATAAGGCTTTGCTCTTATGTATTTATATGTGCGTTTTTAAAAGAATTTTGTTGAATAACTAGTTGTCAATTGGAGAAAATGATTTAAATACATAATCCGATTCAATTATGTATGTGTGTGTGTACATCTTATTACACAAAGACTTAAATGATAAAATACGTGAAATAGAAGAAAATTTATTTGTAAAAATGGACGATAATATATACATATATATGTATATGTATATATGTATATATTAGGTGTGCAAATTAATTCGGTGCCTTTTCTCATGAAATTCAAAGTTTATTTACAAAAAGTACAAGTTTAATGTTCAAAATAATTTCCACTACTTTCTATAACTTTACTCCATCTATATTGGGCAGCTGATGAATGCCCTCGCGGAAAAAATTTGGCGGTTTTGACTTAATAAAGTCATCAATGCTTTTTCGGATCTCGTCAATTGTTTTAAAATGCGTCCGTCAGATGATGTAAAATAATACAAAATAGATGGTAATCCGACGAGGCTGGCGAATAAGCCGCATAAGGGAGAATTTCCCAGCCCAATATATAGATGAAATCCTTCGTCCCTTTTGCGGTATGTGGTCGAGCGTTGGTCGTCTTGCAAAATCACTTGCATAGTTCCGTCGGATTTAGGCAAGTCTGTATAAAGCCTCTTTTGCTCCACAGCATCACTTAAACGGATAAGTTGCCGTTGGTAATGGTCTGCATTAATAGTCTGAACAAGATTCAGCAATTCATAATAGATCGCACTCTTCACATCCCACCAGATGCAAAGCAAAATTTCTCTTGCGTGACTATTGAGCTTCGACGTTGATGTCGACGGTTGGCCGGAATTCACCCATGAGTTTTTGCGTTAGGATTGTCATACAATATTCATTTTTCACCACTCATAATGATTTTGTGTAAAAAACTCTTTCTTTTAAACCGGGTCAGCAAAGACATCGTATCGAACCTTTGCTCTTTGTTTTGGACCGAAATTAGTAACTTCCAGTTGTAACACAAGCTCTTTGAGTTTTTATTTAACAGACACAACATGCTCGAGTTCTTCGCCTTCAAACTTTTTGGTGGTTGGCCTGAACGATCTCGATCCGAAAGATCACAATCTCCATTCCGAAACTTCTGATATCATTTTTTTTTGCACGTTTTATACGTCACAGCATCTTTACGGAAAGAAACAAATCATTTCCGTAGCTTCAGCAATTTTTGTTAATTCAAATGAAAAACGAATGCAGTCTTGTTTTTCGATTGCCATTCACTGCTGTTTCGTAAGATTATGCTATTATAGTGCTTCTTAAAGCTCAAGACACTTTCAAATCACCATAGGACGAGAAAAAATTTTAATTTGAACCAGAATTAGAAGACGTTATGTTAAATGTAAAGGCACCGAATTAATTTACGCACTTAATATGTATATATGTATATATATATATTTGTGTGTAAATGTGTATATATGTATATATACACACACATATATATATATATAATATTAGAGTCGTACGCGTTATTATCATGCTGTCAAATATTGATAATTACTACGTATATATATATAAAAATTATATAATTTATTATGGGAACTTACCGTTTGGAGAACTTCGAGGATAATTTCGAGAAAAAGGACGGCCTTGCTAATGGGCTAATTGCATTTGTGTCCTGCGTTTGCGTGTGACCCTAAAGAGAAGTTAAATTAAAATTTTTTGTTACACGGAGACATATCTCAAAAGATATAAATTCTTTTATTTTTCAAATTACCTTTTTTTTTTGAAAGTACTCACCTGAGTGTGATTTCGCTGTGCTCTATTTTGGCCAGAATGGAACGTACTGCGACTCGGAACATTCCGTGGAAATGCTGGCGTAGTGGTTGTGGCCAGTCTGTTACTTGTGCACACACCCAAACTGATAACAAATAACAATTTCTGTGTTGTTAAACCACACGATAAATAAGTGGAATATAAATTGTCAGCGATCTTACTCTTATACATAAATTATAGTGAAAGGCATATGTGTTATGTACGTACACATTATAATAATATTATCTAAGTAAAACTAATGTTAAAAAATGCATAAGAAACTAGATGAAAAAAAAAAAAAAAAATTGTTTTGCTTAAATGCTATATACATAGGTATTTCTCTATTGTAAAAGTTTTACACGCGCAAGCAATGTCTCACAAAATAAGCTCAGCGAATAGAGTTAGTAATAAAGCGAGTATCTTTTTTGTTACAAGAGAAATTATAGTTCATGTTAGTCAAAGATATCTAAAGAGAGATGAGTTATTGTATTGAGAAACGGCTACTATATTTTCTGAATGCGCATGCACTGTTATTGTGAAAATGTTATTTATTTAGTAAGGTAAAGTTTTAAATAAATGAATGTGACGAATGACATGAGAAGAAAATGACGATGAATGATGATAAGTAACTTCGAGAGAGAGATATGATATTTATACGCATTCATGTTAGATTGGTGCTATCTACAGCCTAGCCTATTCGTGTACAAAACTTATGATAGATTTGGAATAAGACTTTTTTAGTGTATATACATGAGCGAGATTATATGTGACAATATATATCCGTCGATGATATATCATAAAGTTAAAATATATTGCAATTTATATAACATATTCATTAAAAGTCATTAAAAACCTGCAAAGTAATAATGAAACGTGAACATGTCGAAACTATAAAATGACTTGTAATGAGATATGTCATTTAATAATGCGGTAGGAAAATCTGAATGACTCATATATAGAAATGAAAGATGCCTGAAGCTGATGTAGTTTAATAGAAATCTAGCGAACGGATTAAATTACATGCAAATGAAAGAGAGAAAGAGAAAGAGAATAAACAGAGAAGTAACGAAAAGAGAATAAACAAACCAATGTGAAAAAAAAAAAAAAAATGACCAGAAACTATCCTAGAGAACCCTATATTGACAATTTTCTTCGATATTTTTCAATACAGCAATCGAAGAGAAAAATTGCGCTGTCGCTCTTGAGGATTCGCTCTTCGTCGTTCGTCGTGACGAAGTATTTTATGAAAGGCTAGTGATATAAGAGACCTAGTTGCCCTAAGAGAGTTAGTGGCCCAAGAAAGAAGTAACCAAATGAAAGAAGAACAAATTTTTATCGGAAAAATATTTAATAAAACTATGCAGGAACGTATGCAGGTTTGTTTTGGTTTTTGTATTAGGCATTTGGGGACCTGTACCTCTGCCTAAGAGGGTCAGCAGTGGCGAGTAAGGAGTTGTGGGCGTTGCGTGGTTGAGGGTCCAGTAGTGAATGGTCGCTGGGGGGTACGCCACTTGAGGAACGGTGACCTGCACTGATGCTCGCAGACTTGGTGTGACCCCGTGTCGGTCTAGTGCCCTCGCCCAGACTGTGCATAAAACTAATCAGCAAATTGCCGGGCTCTATCTTTCACGATTTAATTCCATTTTCTTATTTTGATTTTTGCATGTTACAAAGAAAGTAAGTAATAAATTTCTCGAAGCTGTATATATAGAAGCAAAATACAGGGGCGAGATAATAACAATAATTTTATGAGATTTCAAATGTTATCAATATTTCGCTGATACAGTTAACAAATCTAATTATTAGATTTCGTTTGATTGACATTTAGTTTATTAGAAACACATTGTGCATTTCTAAAGATATATTCGTTTATTACTTTGTAAATAATTCCAAAAGATATAGGAAGATTGTTCGTAACAGAAATTCGTTGAAGGGATATTGTTAAAAGGAAATAAGGATGGAAAAAGGAGAATAATAGTACTAACTGCTACAGCTAATGTCGCGAAATATTTGTTTACGACAAGAGAACAGAATATGACGCTAGAACGTAAGGATGAAAACAAAATGTATATGATGATGTTAATGAAATGTGTCTGAACACCTCTTTCTCGACTAGATATATACTTGAGATAAATAGAGTAACGTATGTGAATGTGACTGTGGGTCTAAATATCACTTTAGCAAGCGTCTGTACATGTACATGTAAACGTTAAATTAGATTGTCTTGTTTGATACATCTGTCAAGCCATAAAGAAAGTGATGTTGCAATGAACGATTGGCAGGCAGCAGCCAACATGCTAGAGCGATGCAACAAACAAATAAACTTCCCGGGGGCTTTTAATTGACAGACTTTGGTTACTTTTCATTCGATTACGGCATTGTTCTGTCGAGTCTCATGGTTTAGTGTAATTTAACACACACAAGTAAATCAGTCGCTACAGTTAGTGAAAGTGAGTGTTAAGTCAATAGAAAAACATTAGAAGTATCGTCACACGAGATGCAATAATTTTTTTTTTTTATTGTATATAACGTTACACGTTTAATTAAAATGAGATACTGGACTATCTACTGAAAAACTTGTAAACTTATGTTTTTATTAACTAACAGTTGATAACAAATTCTGCGATCTTGTGTGTAGGAAAATTAAAACTGTATATACTTGTCCAATATCCCACAAGTTAAAAAACGTATCGAGAATTGAGAAATATATGGAATATAAAAACGAAATATATAATCAAGAATTTTGTTAATATATATAATATATATATATGTATATATATATGTAAATTCTGTTTATCGATTTCATATTTATATTCGATATATTTTCATAAAGTAAGGTAATAAGTCACGCGCGTATATTTTGAATAAAAATAATTGGATACCACTGTACCTGGGCACTTCGTTGGTTCTTTCGGTAGATGAAGATGATGTTTTCGCTTGATCATAGGAGATGGTACTACGTCGACCAACAGAACCAGGAGCAGGTGAGGTGAGAGGCCGACCACCACCTACTCCTGCGTTCATTGTGTTGCTCTTGCCTACCCTTGTCTTACCACCAGGACTTGTACCCACGCCTAGAATGAACATCGTCACTGCAAGCCTCATTAGATGTGGTTCAACACAAAACAAAAAGCGACATACTTTAAAATTATAACAAACAAAAAAACAATAAGTCAGTAAAAGGATTGTGAGCTAGCCTTTGATATAAAAGACTTAATAATCTGTTTTTCTACATTAGAACAATAGGATTAAGCAAAAGTAAAGTAAAACGTTAAAAGACTGTCTATATTTTGCGCATGTCAACACATCAGAAAGACTGTAAATAACGGGATATCACGCACATACGAATATGCGATAATCTTACGGCAATATGATATTATTGTATATAAGAAACAGGTATGATGACATTGAAATGTTATGATTCAGACTTGTTTGATGACAACACAATAAAAAATGACAAGAAATTATCGATAAAAATGACAAGAAGATGTAACTTATTAACATTGACCAGTAACAAAATTAAACAATAAATCACAAATTGCTCATATAATTGTAATTTTGATAAAACTAGCTACTGCAACCTTATCCAAAGCAACCTCATCCAAAGAAGTATTTTTCGCTAAAGCGTCACGAGGAAAACATAGCACATAGACAAATAATTGAATAATACGATCTGTTGACAAAAGATACCTTACTGGTATCTAACTTGTTGTTCAAGAACAAAGTAAACTCACTGGTATCTAATTGCCCGGGTGGTTGACTGTTTTTAGGTGCGGAGGGCCGGCTTGCAGAAACACGAGCGCTATTTTCCTTGATCGTGGCTGCGTCCACAGTGTTTTGTCGCTTAAAATTGCTACCACCGCTTCCGGTTACAGTCGCGCCAGTCACCGCAGTTGCGTGATTGTGATTCGTTGCATTACCTGGACTAGGTGCGCCTCCTAATATAGAAAAGGAAAATTATATATACGTAACAAAACTATACTAACGTAACAAAACTACCCTAGTTCAAAAAATACAACCCTTGACACTAACAATATATCGATTTTCATTACCATTTCCTCGCTCGTTTATAATTTCCTGGTTTATTACAAACACTTTATTAACAGACAAATTTAACAGTGTGATTTATGTCACTCTACACGCTTTTTGTAAGTAATTACTTTCTCTAAACACAAATATTGTACGATGTTCCAAAACAAAAAAAAACGAAGATATTTTTTGTCTTACCCGAGTTTGTCAAACGTCCTTATCCATACGCTTGTCTGACGGTGAAGTTTAAACTACCATATCGCATTAAAAAAAATACGGTTACACTACGGAAGGAACACTTACGAAGAGTTTCACCACCAGATGAGGCCCGTCTACTGGGTTTTGGATTGCTAGCAGAAATACTTCTGTGAACACCTCTGTGTGATGGACTCTGCACCGCGCCACCTGTTCCTCCGCTGCTTCCTCCCCCGCCACCTGAGCTGACCTGAGGTGGAATGTTACGCAGCGACAATGAACTGCCTGACCGTGAACCGTCACTTTCAGGCTGTTAATGAAAAAGGAAAATTTGCACGTATAAAAAAAAGAGCAATTTAAGTGCTCGCGGTATAATAATAATCAGTATCGCTCTTTGTGTATCGCGCAATACTCACATCCGTCGTTTTCCTGCCCAATAGCAAATACGTGGCAAATACGTCATCATATTTCGCTTGTCCTAAGGAATCTTCTATTTCACTTCGAGTGTATCCCAAACTGACCAGGGCCTCTGAAATGGAAATGCGTTACGGCATAGTCATATTCACCAAGAGCCAAAATTACTTTCTAAATACCACTTACAATATCGTAACAGTTAAAAGAATGCAGTAAAAGAACCAGATACAAAAAAATTTCCTTAGAATTGTTTAATATTTCAAAATGCATTAAAATGTTCTTAAGAACTACTGGTGGATTTTATCGTCCTTACGTGTGTCCTTATACTTTGATGCTTTTTAAAAATTAGTTTGCTTTAAATATATTAATATTGTGGTTAATAAAAGTTTATTTTCTTGATTGTAAAATAAATAAATCTCATGCGATAACTAAATAAAGCAAATCACAGACATACACATATAAACAAAAATATATCAGACCGAACAAAAGACTCGAGAAAAACAGGCCGCGGTGCTTTCACGCTGTGCATAAAATGTGCACGCACAAACCTCTCTTACTTGACACGCGATTTAATACGACATGTGTATCAAATCGTATATATTCAAAAGACAGCTTTTGAACAGAAAGCTGTCAGCACGTATTATTACTAAATAATTAAGCAAGAGATTGTTGTCTGATATATTTTAGTAATATAAATGTATTAATTAATTATGGTGATTTACATATATTGCAATTAATAAAGAAAACTCGATCATGAACGTTCTCTTTTTCAAGTACATTCCATTGATATAAGATCTATGATTAATATTGCAAAAGAGAGACAAAAAGATCAATATCTTTATTAATTAATTTATAAATTTTACATAAATGTGGAACGTTCATGAGCGAAATATCGAACATAAAAACGGTAGGTAGTAAGTGTTATGTACATACTGGCAGACTCACCTATCCTCTTGTGGTCTCTGTAATCCGGTTCAGGTTCTAAGTACGGTTTTAATTCATCATCCTCATATCCCACGTTCATCCACTTGTCTTTCATTATGCTCTGCGGTAACAAAGATCGTCAAGTTGCATCTTGAATATGACTTGCGCTTATAGGATTATGTTTGCAAATATATTTATAAGATACAATGCGATCAAATACATATCACGTAAGATAAGATAAAATAATATAAAAATAAAATAAAATACAGAGTTTACAACTAAAATCGGATTTGCGCGCATACCTCTAATGAGGCTCTCTTCGTCGGGTTGAGCACCAAGAATTTCTTGAGAAGATTTTCACAGTCGGTAGACATATAAAACGGGATTCTATATTTCCCTCTTAATACTCTTTCCCTCAATTCCCTTAACGTCGAACCATCGAAAGGCAGTGAGCCGGACACCAGTGTATACAAGATTACGCCCAACGACCACACATCCACTTCGGGACCGTCGTACTTTTTTCCTGTGAAACAAAAAGAAAACCCGAGCGCGAATTGAATTTGTAATGCTCGAATAAATTTGACCTCGCATGGTACTTCGACGCGAAAAATACCTTGAAAGAGTTCAGGCGCGGCGTACGGCGGCGAGCCGCAAAATGTGTCTAACTTGTTACCAGGTGTGAATTCATTGCTAAAACCGAAATCGGCGATCTTGATATTCATTTCACTATCGAGCAACAGGTTCTCGGCTTTTAAGTCCCTGTGAATTATCTTCTTTTGATGGCAGTATTGCACAGCAGAAACGATCTGCCTGAACTTCGCCCTCGCCTCCTTCTCCTTCATCCTTCCGTGTAGTACCAAGTAGTCGAAGACTTCGCCGCCGCTGGCGTACTCCATTACCAGGTACAGTGTCTTTTCAGTCTCGATTACTTGGAATAACTTCACTATGTTCGGATGGTCGAGCATCTTCATTATCCTTACTTCTCGGAACAACTGTGAAAAGTGACATATCGATGTGTGAATCATATGTTTTATATGCAATTTATGAGACGCGTGGTGTAATTTCAAATGTCTTTTTCTGTCAAATTAATTATGACGACACAATGTGACTCAAATGACGGTTCTTCTTAGAGAAATATTAACACAGCAAATGTGCGAGTAAATCACGATATTGGTCATCAGAATTTGAATAATGTGACTTTACAAGAAACAATTATATAAAATATTGTTACAGATCAAATAATTAAATCAGAAACAACAATTTTGAACAATAGAGAAATGAAAAATAATATAATAAAAATATACGTATTTTACCTTTTGAAGACTACCGGGATTTAATTGAGTCTTGTCGATGATCTTGATGGCTACCTCTTTCCCCGTAGGCACATGCTTAGCAAGTTTTACCTTGGCGAAATTACCTTTGCCGATAGTTTTCAGTAATTTGTACTTGCCAATGTGAGGTTCCTCGGAGGTCCGACTCCTCGAAGAGAGCCGGCCTCCTCCTACTACCCCTCCTACTACGCCATCTCCCGTCTGCAAACAAATAAAAAAGAAACATATGTCAGTAAATTGCGTGTAATCTCGCGCTAAAAATACATCGTTGTAATAAAACAGTCTTGCGAAATGTTGCTCTCTATATAAGCTCCACAAGACGCAGCGAGTTCATTTTCTTCTTCATATAACCCATGACCTTAAATTAACGAGTAAACGAAAGTGTTAAGCAAAATTAAAAATTTACTCGATATTAATAACTTGAAAATGGAATATATGCATCATGCGTATGCGCTAATTTGTTTCGAGAAAGCGAGAAGATAGCTATGTACGCGAAATTCCGTCGTAAATATTTCAGAAACTCCGAGTCGCATCTCCGAGCGTGTGGCATTTAAAGTCGCGGAATGTGCGGCGAAAGAAATGAAGGGTAAGTGCTCGTTAAAAAAAAAAAAAAAAATATTATTCACTGTGCGTATTCTCCTCGAGAATATCACATCGCGTTATACGCGAAAAATCGCGATTCTTTCTCACGCAATATCGCGTTTATTTACGCGACCACACTTGACACTCCCGGCCCGCGGTGCGGACCACCACCGCCAATGGAATTAATGAAACCTCGTTTAAGCGCTAGATGGACTAGATTGTTTTGAATGGAACATGTTCGCATTACTCTTCTGCCATTCTTTCGCATTAATTGCCGCGCCACACGTTGATAGCGCGCAATGTGTCTTTCATTGCTACGTCTGACAAGAAAAAAAAAGAACAAAACTGATATAGTTTATATTTACAGATAGAGCACGTGAGAAAATTATATTACGCTCTAAATGCACGCACATGAAGCAGAACTTCGTGTGCGTTTGAGTTGAAAAAAAGGATTCAAAGGATTTCAAGATTGTCCATTTTGTGATTAAAAAAAAAAAACATTCAACTGCCGCTTCGCACACGTGAAAGAAAATCAGACGATCAGAATCATCGAACATAAATTAGGCGGAGCTTCGGAGAAAACAAAATTCTCAACATTTACCCGCAGAAGGCCACGCGTGACCATCTTGCGCGAGTTGCTGGTAGCCGCAACCTTGGAGGCCGCCAGTTTGAATTCTCTTCTTTAGACAGAACGATCGATGAAAAACAACGGATCTACGACGGATCCGACGATGGATCGCTTTTTTTTTTGCGCTCGCACGCGCGCGATTCGAACGCGCCGCGAGAATCACGAGCGGAACAAAAAAAACAAAAGTTCAACGGAATACAGATCACTCGATCACTAGATCCACGTTGTCTATTTGTGTAATACTTTTTGTTTTTTATTTCGAGCGTTGACAGAGCGATCACGAGACAGTAGGCAACTGGTTTTTGCTTCGAATTTTTTTCTTTTTTTAATTTATTCTCGGGGTCATTCGATAAAAGTCGATCATGAGTTTTTCGCGATCGAACACCGCCGTGGTCGGTCGTTTTGAAAGGTCGACCGATGAGTCAGTTCACGGAGCGTGTCACTGTGCTGGGTCATTTTAGCGGGATATACGTGGTGTCGTGCGGCAAAAACAACTTCTCGAAGCGACGAGTTAAACAAATGCTTGCGCCGTCTGTTGCGAACACTTCGGTTTTGTGTTTTTTTGTCGAACAAGCAAACAAACTTAATTCAAATTGCCTTTATCTCTTTAGTGCTGTTGATTTCATTGAAGCTTTTATTGAAGCTCTGACGTGTGTGCGACAATCACGCTTTTCGATCGACAAATCTTTGCGCGATACCGCGAATATGTCTCATGCTCCCGATGTATTTCCTTAGGCACTGTTTGTACTGACGATTAAACCGCAAATCGATTCCTCGAAGACGACGCTTTGTGTAGTCTCTCTCTCTCTCTCTCTCAACTCTCAAGTGGAACACCGGTAGCTTTGCATTTCCCGCAAGAGCTCTTTCTCTTCCGGAGAATTATAAAAATTCTACAGAATACAGAAAAGTCTCTCTCCGTATATTTGATTTTTAAAAAAAATTTTCGATATGCAGGTAATGTGGTCTGTCGATGACGAGGATATTTCGCGGCACAAAAAAAGGCGTGCCGCACGTACAAACGTTCAAAAATTCCTCGAGACGAGAAGATCAAACCGATCGCCGCCGCGGTGACCTCAGGTCAAATACGATAGCGACGACGAACGCCAGCGGCACCATCCTCTCTCGCACCAGCATCGTCCGTCGCGCTCTCAACATCGATCCATTGACTGACAATAGTTCGCTGTCAATTTTAGACGAGACGCGATCAATTAGCAAGCCACGTTGTCAAAAGGCGAGACCTTTCGCGGGAGACCTTATCGCGACTATAGAACCTCCGATAGGTCACACCGGTGGGAGTTTCAATATCACGCCAGGTGTTCCGCGACGACGAACTCCGTGATTGCGTTCACTTCCTCCCTTGCCAAGGCCAAAAACCGACGTAACCGGTTGTTTCGGATCTTCCTCGTACGTGTCGCGATCGACCGAAACGTTTCATCGTTTGTTCACTTTGTCGGAACGTCGAAGAGGAACAAAGAAACGCGAAGCGTTGCTCTGCTCTCTGGCCGTCGTCGACGTCGACGACGACCGTGCGACGACTGCCTTCACCCCTTTGCACCCTCGAAACGAGCCACCCTCGTCGAAGGAGAGACCGTATAGCCGAGGGATGCGAAGACAGAATCAATACACGGTGGTGCCGCCACCCCCCGGTGGAAACGCGCGAGCACAAACCACCCTTGAACGTCTGGCGTTCGCCTACCCTTCTCTGCCAACTCTTTCCCCGACCGAGGGGAAAACGCATGCGCCGCTCGCGGACAGTGACAAACACATGCGCTTCTGTCCGTTCCCCTTCGACCGAGTGTTCGGCCGCGAGCGGCCGAGATGACAGACAGAGACACTCTCTCTCTCTCTCTGGACTGGTCAGCTGATCGGTCCGTATGACGTTGCCAAAAAGCTCGCCCTACATTTCACAACAAAAACACGGAATTTGTTTAACGCGCGTTGCAGAAAATACTCTTCTTCTCAAATTACCTAAGATATTTGTAGAAAATCTTTTGTGATCAAAAAAAAAATCTTTTATTCGCAAGATTCGTATCCTCCCTGTGAAAGTACGCGCACGTTGGCTGCTATCTAAGATATATTTGTGTTTTAATGACGCGCGCGTGATCGGATATATGCAAAGGGCGGGATGTTTCTTCCTTTAGCATCCTCCCACGTAACGACGAAGAGCTTCCACTTGGTCAGCTGATCGAATCAACTGACGAATATCAATACATGTGACATTCATAATTACGTAGTAAATTATCGTTGGATTCTGCGTTGCATAAACTTTTAATTGTGAAAAATAATCAATCTTACCGAAATCTATTTTTCCGCGAAAATCAGAATTGCGCTTTTCACGCTTCAAAGAGCAGCGACTGTTTTTTTTTCTTTTTATTATCAGAAACTCAAACGAAATTTTCAAGAATGAGCGACGACGGTCTACTAGTAGGTAGAAGTTTCTGAAAGGAGCATCAACAAGAGAGCGCGCGCGTTCTATCAGCTGATCAATCGGCTGAGAGAGCAACGCGGCAAGAGAAGAGAGTCGTGTGGTCGTTTCGTTCGACGTGAAAAGAGAGGATAAGAATAGACTCAAGTTGACGTGAATTTCCCCCGTAAGAGAGAAGAATTGCGTGAATATTATATGTATATACACACACGATGAATTGATAGATACATGTCGCGGATGTTCCCCGTTCGGATGATGTATAGGGTAAAAGACCCTATTACTGACAGTATATAATTTTTATTACTGTCAATCAAAATTTAACTGATTGTTTAAATATGAAAATTACATGTTTAATTTTTATTTGTTCACTAAACAATAATTATATTTGATAAATATTTTATTAAAATTTGTTCTAATATCATAACATGTAGTTTTCATATTTAAACAATCATGTAAATTTTGATTGACAGTAATAGGAACCACTGTCAGTAATAGGGTCTTTTACCCTACGTGTTAAATGAAACACAGCCAGGCGTTTCTTCTCGCGGCCGATCAATAATACGCGCGGTTCTTACGTTATTTCAATATCATTCATTAAGTTTGTTTATATTCAAGCGTACGCATCAATGTGTAGTTGATAAAACAAAATCCTCGTTCACACACACAATTTCCAAGCTCTTCTTTCATCATTTCCGCGTATGTTACGCTTCACTTCATTAAGAGTTGAATCAATGATTGCATCGCGAATACAAACAATTGATATTATTAATTCATCGATTTGCAATTGTGATACGAACTTAGCAGCAAAAAAAAAAAAAAAAAAATAGCTCTTTACACAACGGAAATTCCTGTGTCGCCAAGTGACTCTCTCGAGTTAAGGCCATCGATTCTCGTCAGTTAAGTTCTCCACTGCCATGTACTCGCGCTGATCGCACATGTAAGGAAAAAACACAATCTTATATACGACTTTTGCCGCAAAGTGGAGAACTTGAGTGAAAAGGAAACTCGATTCCGACGACTTAAGTCGCGAAAACTTTTGCCGCGAAGCTATTTTCGTCGTTCATATCGCACAAATAAATGGAATTAATAAATATCAACGAGACTCGCGTTAATTGCAATGTGAAAACTGCATTCACTTTATATATCATAAATCAATGTTGTAAGAGAGAGGCCATTTTATATCGGAAAATATCCACTTTATAAATTCAGAACGCACACAGCAAACACTCATTAAACTTCGTGAGATATTTACAATATATTCAAATGGGGAAAATGCCGGATGTTAAATGGAGATTATGATTTATGTTACGCGTTTTCATCATAAAACAGCGGAAAAACGAGAAATAGTGAGATACATCCTGCACGAAGTAAAACGAAGTCGACTCTACCGTTCGCGGAGAAAGGGAGCGGGTGGAAAATTTGTTTTATGGCGCGGCACAAAGCTGATACGAATGAAAAATAAAGTCGCGTCGCAGATATACTGCCGGGATTTATCGGTTATCCACATAACGATATTAAAAGATCATAATCTCCCGTCGCCTGTTTTATCGCCATAAATGTTATCCTATTGAAAAAAAATACGTCTCTTTTATTCGCGATATTTTTTCTTTTTTTTTTTTTTACACAAATTGCCAGAGAGTAACGTTTAACTCGCTGGAAAAAAATATCTAAATTTAATTTGTACACGTTTCTCACAATCGCATATTTGAGCAGATTTTTATATTTTTAACTTCATGTATCTCGGAAATGTAAATTAATTAAATATATAAATTCCTCCCCCCAAAAAAGGGGAAGAAAACTCTCTCGCGAGATATTTTAAGCGCATATTGTGAGACGGGATTTAATGGTCTTCGACAGGTTAAACAGACGATCGTTACAACGTTCGTACGGCGGCACGGACGGACGAGGGTAGGGAGAAGCCATCCGGATTATTTCAGACCGAACGGATGAGTCGCAGACTTCACCGATGACGAGTCATACGCGTGTGACGTAAACGTGGAGGTGCATTTACGTTGCCGCTCGTTGCAATCGGCTCGTTAGCGAGGGTGCCACGTCGATGTGCAAACGGGTGATCGTAAAGTTTGCGCACAGTCATGTTACAGAGACATACCTACGTTATATGCTTTTACTCGATTTTTCTCATTAAGAGGGTCCTGGACCGTCCTGTTATTACCGATCAAAATAATTCGTATTAAGAAGTGTTTTTCGTAATTATTGCTCGGATAGAAAAA
>QVNV01002561.1:0-22352 GCA_014825455.1 Pseudomyrmex pallidus
TTTTTTTTTTCAAATATACGCGACGAATAAATGTGAAATGCTGAAAATGTTGAAAATTTATGAAATATGCAAATGCACGACGACAAATCGTTCATATTGTCTCTTCAGGAACGCGGTTATAATTATGTAACTGCGAAATTGCAGCGTTCACGCAGTTAAAGCGCACGTTATACAAACTAACATTGTGCTGTAGATCATAAATAAATGTCAAATGTCTCTCGTTCCTCCTCCTCCTCCCTCCCCCTCTCTCTCTTTCTGTACGCATCTCAGGACCACGGTATAATATACCATAAGTCAAATATATCTGTTTCAACGGTAAACGTATAACGTTGTTTCTGAATATGGTTTTGTGCTGTTATACGCACTGTATATTAAACGTTACGAATGATCTCGCATAGTTACAGAATCTTTGATAAATGTCGTACTGTGTGTATGTAGAGAATATTCTGACAATATTCTCTCTCTCTCTCTCTGTGTAAATAAATATCGTCATTATATCGCCTAACGAGCAACGATGCTACATTCCGTCAGTTTAGGACACTCTGATTGAAGTACAATGAAAACAGGATATTGCAAAACTCATTAGCAATCTTCTCCCTCTCCCCCGCATACGAATGACAAGCGATTTCCTTTTGCAGATTACGATTTGCTTTTGATTACCAAACGAGAGAGAGAGAGAGAGAAACGTCGCTCGCTTGGATGTTTTATTCAACCGGAAAGCGTCGGAGAAACGCGCGTCGCGATACCTTCTCCGTCGCTGCAAACTCGCAGCTGCGGGCACCTCCGGTCGTCGAATCGATCGCGCCGGACGACAGCTTCGGAACGTACACCGTCGCAACGTCGACGACTTCGCGGTGGTGGTGACGTTCGCCGCTGCAATCGAGATCCGCCAGATATCCGTAGAGATCCAAGAAAATCCTCAGGGGTATCATGGCCGAGCCACCTTCCGGCTCGTGCGTCAGCAACTCGCACACGTATATCATCGTCTCGACCAGATTCTAGAAGCGAACGTGTGTGTAACATACACACACGTAGCGTGAATTACAACCGCGCGGTTAATGACATTATCTGTTGTACGTTACATCGGCGTCGGATTTGTCCGCGTGAAACGAAGCGAGACATTGTTTCCCTCGCGTAAAATGTCATTAAAAACGCGACGATTCTTTTCTCGCGCGCACACGTACGTAGAAATAGACGAAATAGAGTTGTACAAAAAAGTTGAACAATAAAAAAAAAAAAGAAAAGAATAAAAAAATCGTCACACGCTTTATTATCCGATAAAAATTCCGTTACATTAGACACAATCGAACGTGATGAAGCGATTACTGTTTTCCGCTCGATCGAGCTCCTCGTAACTCACATTTCCCAAAAATCCACAGGCGACCGCGAGAAATCGATACAAGTCGCAGTGCTCCTTATCCGGCGATAAATCGCCAACCGTAAGGAGCTGATAGAGGGTCGTCTCGGGCAAATCCAGCCCTCGCCAGTCCAGCAGGAGGTCTTTGTGCCGGATCTTGTTCGCGCGGCCGAATCTGTTGAGCAGGGTCTTCAGGTAGCCGGGTGTGATGCCCGTGGGGTGAGTGAACGGTGGATACTCCAGTCTCTCCTGGCGTAGACAATATGTCCCATTTGAGATTGTTCGCGGTCAGTTATCAATTGGATGGTCTTGCGATGACCACGTCCGGTGGTCATCGATAATGGCCCCGTCGTGTGTATAAACGTAACACACGTATGTATACGTACGTACGCTCCATTTGAGGCGCTTGCTTGCTTGCTGGTTGTCGCGAACCGGTTTGCGCCACCAGACGCGCCTGTCCCGCGATATTTCCATCGAAACGTCTCGCTCCCAGGGGTGCGAATTACGCTGATATTTGCGCTCTCCCTCTCTCTCTCTCTCTCTCTTCTCTTCTCTCTTGCTTGTATTCTCTACCTCCCTGCAGGTGCGACGTACGTTGGAAATATCGCGCTATATAAGCAAGTGTCGCGTGTCAGTTCGTGCGCGCGGTAGTGCGCGATATGCCGTACCGATAAACGGAGGAATTCTGGTTAACAGTGATAACGATGACGCGTGCTCTCGCGCCATCGTTAGAGTAGCAGTTACAAATTAGATCATGTGCGCTGTAAATTAATCGCTGAAATATTCACGAATGTCGGAAAGAGAGTGCGCTAAATGTTTCAACGGAAGGGGAATGAGAGAGAGAGATGCGTCGCTTTAACTCCAACGGTGTGTAATTCAACGAAATTGAAAGCAATTTCGTGTTTGCGAACATATTCAGGTTGTAATATAATTAGGGAGTTATTTAATATGCGACATCAAACAGCTTTGGAAATAAGCTTTCGGAGTAAAATGACAGAATGGTAGAGTTAAGTAAGATGATTCTCCATGAGCGGAATAATACGTACGTGCGCGCGCGTGTGTCTGTGTGTGTATATGAGAGGGATGATGACACTCGATCTCTCGTACGTGTCAAATAAAAATTGATCAAAGTTGTAAATTTTACGAGAAATTTTTTATACGCATATATATTAAAGAGAGAAAATTTCAGATGGAATAATAAAGCACGACGATATAATTTGCACACGCGAGACTACAAAGAAACTTGATTGGCGGCCGGAATTAATTTCGGCAACTGTGATGGAACACATATTCATTTAATTGCATTATGCAAAAGTCGAAGCTTGCAACTTCATCGGTAACGCACGAATAATAATAATAATAATAAATGGATGTTAATACGGCAATAATAATATCGCAGTTAATATAATTTATGTAGAAAGGAGAAAGAGAAACAGTTTACGCATGAAGCATCAAGTAAATCGTTTAAAAATACAATATTTGCACATCGGCACTCGGAAAATTATATAATCCGCGCAATTTGTACTTAACTCTTGAAGTTATTTCGTATAAGCCGCGGATATAATAAATTTTAACTTTTAATTATCGATCAATCGCGCGCGAGATAAAGATCGCGCGCTCGCTTTATCGGTTCGTAACTTCTTTTTTAATGTTGTTATCGTACTTACTAAAATCATGCCCAAACTTATAATTACAGACATCCATTCGAAGAGAACGCGGCACGGGAAAGCTCCGGAGATGAACGCGCTTTTACTTTGACCTGCTCCCCTTCGCGAATAATATAATAATGAATATTTGCGCGCACACATACACACACATACATATATATATATAGGAACTGAGCGCTATGTAATACGTAAGTCGATTGGCGCGCGTGGAATTTTGATTAATTTTTACTTTGCGCACAATAGCAATATTTTTAGAAATATTCTTTAATACGAAATTTCCCCGTGTAATATTTCAAATAAAAGTAATTGTGAAAAATAATTGCAAAAGGTATACTATATATGTATATACGTTGGAGTCGAAAAAGATTGAAAATAAAATTAATTTTAAACGCGAAAATCTTTTATTCTGAACAAAATATTTATGCGAAATAATTCCCACCTAACCTGAGAGCGCGAAAGAACAGATAACGATTAAATATACATCGACGCGCGTGCGGTATGAAAGTTTTCGTGTAAGACAAAGTTCTCGCACGTATAGAGCTAAATTTTGGAATTTCTCGTGAGTTTCGAAACCTCTCCGTATTGGTTTTTTTGTTTCAAGGCTAAGTTTTCCGTTAAAACGAAATTGCGCGCGCGTTGCGCGATGAATAATGGAGCCGCGGAAAGGTATAACGGAGGAAAAAAGAAATCGGCGAAGCTCGAGACTTGTGGACGCTCAACGGGGAACGAGTGTGTTTGCGCAAAAAAAAAGAAAAGAAAGAAAACGTACTTTCGCCGGAGGCGGCTCGCCGTTCGCCAACGCGCGGAAATACGCGGCGGTCCATCGCAGAAGATCGCGCGGCTGCGTGCGAATCGCCGACTTCGCGTAAACCTTGAGGATGCGCGGAAACGTTGGCGGTATATTTATTTGTTCGGCGCAGTAAATCCGTTTGGTCGGCAGATCTGACATCCTGAACACACACATACGAGAGGATGAGAGTGAAGGCCAAGACAAGCGGAAGCGACAAGAGACAAACGGGAACGAGACACTGAGCGATTCGATTGACTCGCAAAAGCCGCTGCTCCGCCGACTACTTCTCTCGTATTCTTTCTCTCTCTCTCTCTCTCGGGAAACTGTCGGTGGCTGCACAGGAAGCAAGCTGAATCGTGGTTACGAGAAAAGCTTTACATGCACGATTTCGCGTAACTTGACGAGAGAATTTTTCTTTCTTATAAAAATAAAATAGAACAAAATAAGTAAGAAATTGAGACAACTTTACAGAACACTTTACGCACAATTTCTTTTATACTAAAAATCTTATATAAGAATAAAAATAACATTTCTTTATACCAAAAAAATTATATATAAAAAAAATAACATTTCTATCTTCCTGTTGAATTAATTTTCGAGAAGAAAATGATTTACCTGGCTACGTATAATTACGTGGCGAATAATCTATTGAGCCATCGTATCGTGTTATATAAATTTCGTCATAATCCGCAGACCTTTTTCTAATTCATGGCAAGTTCGCTAACGTCCCCCTATGGGGAATTTAACACTCCAGTGAACTTAAACTGCAATAACCACGATCGATGAAACATTGAAAACGTACTTCATTTTACGAGGAGGCGAACACGCGTTGGGCTCTTTTAAAATTTTACCAACCGTTCGGTCGTTCGAGCTCTCCCACGTGTCGCTTTTAATATCATGTTCGTCAATTTCAATCTATTACAACCCCCAATGTATATGTGCACGTATATACCTATTGGCGTATATATATATATATAGTTTATTTATTGAAACAATTTCACGATGTAACATTTTCAGCAATAGGTTCGCCTCCGGAAATGACGTAATCGTTTCCCGTTTTTTATATTTGAAATATTTAACCGGTGCAAATAACGAAGTTTTACATTCGGTTAATTAGACATCACATCGACTTGCCATTAATACGACGCGAATATCAGAAATTTTATCAATATTAAAATACTAATTAAACTTTCCATTACCGGCTAATATAAAACTCCAGCGAAAATTTGTTCTGTAACAATACATATATACAATACATTCTGTAACAATGTATATATATACGCAATATATTTACCAAAAGAGAGTGATAAAAATTTTCAAAACACACAAGTGCGACGAAAAATATATCGTCATATAAAAAGACTCGAATATACATACTCGATATTATTTAACGTAACACAATTCGGAGATCTCCGAATCGAATTTGAACGAAACTGTCAAAACTTATTAATCCAATTAATACATTCAATAGCGCGCGCTCGTGAAACCCGCACGGATGAGCTAAACGAAATTTGCGGGTTTTTGATTATTAAAAAAAAAATGGAACATTTCGAACACCAACACTCTTCAAACGTCCGATCGGAAATGTCGCTCGGGTGGCGCACGAATTAATTTGCTACAAAATTCGCACGTAAACGTTCCAGATAATACCACATCGCGCAATCATCCACGCGTCAGTGAGCACGCCGTCAATATTTTTACAAAACTCGATGAAAGCTCGATGAATTACCTGGAACAATAAGACCAATACGCCGACCGTCTCCGACACTCTCAATGGAATACAAATGGCACCGGGCGAACAACAGAGAGATCGACAGCTCTCTGGAAATCGAACGCCCAACAGCGCGCCACGGTGTCCTCCAACGACAGAATCAATGATCGATCCGACCCCATTCCTCCCTCGCATTATTGCGACCCTCATTCTATTACCTATGCGTCGACATATATACATTTCTCGATACGAGAGCCTCCCTCCTCGCTTTTGTCGCGATGCATAAGTGAAACGCTCGTACCCGTAATTCAGCTCGACGTGCGTGTCTCTCCCCGTGCACGACGTGCCTCTTCGCTCTCCGCGCAAAAGTCCCGAATCAAATTATAATCCGGTCCTTTAATCCTCTTTTTTAGCTTCGATTTGATGACTTAATTAGGGATTTGGTAATAATTGACGTCGAACGAATTGGGAGATTAAGGGCGCGATGAGTAAGAAAAGAAAAAAGAGACCGGATTTTCGCTTTAATTGGATGTAAATTAAAAGATATTTCGAGAGAAAAGCTCTAATCGCGTCGCGAGATGTAAGAAAGTAAAAATAAAAAGATGAAAATCGAACAGCTCCGATGAAAAAAACCACACGCGATGTCTCATTTTTAACGCGCAATTTTATATCTGCATTTTTCTTGTTGTCAATAAGTCGATAAAAAGCCGCAATATACCTGTCCACCTACGTAGCGTGGCCGGATGAAAACGCCTCTCCCGATCGCGAGAAAAAAGTTCAAGTGTCTTCAGAAATAGACTATTGATAATCTTCGGCAACCAACGGTTCTATGATTAGAGTTTCTCGTAGCGGAAAAATTGAGAATAAATTTTCCTACGGAGAGCAGTTCGCTGTTTCCTTCTTTGAATACGCCTCCCGCCTTCGTGTCTTTTCTTTTTCTTTTTACAGACGATCGGCAGCGCATTTCCACGTTCCCTCTTTCTCTCGAGGTACATCTTGGAAACGTAATCGCCGGAATAGTTTTCAATCGATCGATCCGCTGCATCGGCAGAGAACAGCCGCGGATGCCACCGCCTGCTGGCCCGCGCGCGCGCCGCCGCCGCGGAAAAGAGCACACGCGCGCGCCACAATTCGCGATCGCGTTATGCACGCGCGCATCATCCCCTCCGCACGCGTCGAATTCTCTCCTCTTCTCTCCAGGCATGAATATCGGCGGGGGCTGCTGCCGCGGCTTCAAATAGCGAGCGGAAGCAATTTCGTCGTCCTTCGGGAATGGCCTTGGCATGGCAGCCGCCATCGCCGCCGTCCCGCCGCATCAATCGTCCATTGAATGAAGCTCGAAAGGGAAGAGAGACAGGCTGCGGAGAGTAATAAGCGTCGTGAAACCCATAAAATCGAAGTCGCTCTTGGTACATATATATCGCGTCATCTGCTCGACATCTTGTGACACGGGAAATGAAAAAACAAAAAAAAAACAAAAAAAAAGAGGACGCGCGCGTCGCCGGACGGATATTAATCGAGGGAGATGAATCGTCTCTCGGAACGCCGCGAGGTCCGTTCGGGATTCCTCTTGTTGCAACGACGAGAAAACGTCAGGATCAGAGAGAAGACTTAGCGGCCGAGACAGAGAAAGAGAGAGAGAGAGAGAAAGCGTTCCGGCGAAATCGCGCGCTAATGGCGACGACGAGGGAAATTTATGTGCGTGAGAGGATTGCGCTGGCTGAATTATTAGGACGGTTTGGGGTGAACGTTTTAACTGAACCCGCTCCCCCTTCACGCTAAGCGTTAAGCAGAAAATAAATGTCCCGCCCGCGTGCACGTATCCGGGATATTGAAATTTTATTTGGAGAGATCTCGTATGTTTGCACACACACACACACACATAAATATATTCGCGCGATCTCTTAACCTCTTTGCGTGAAAATAAAACAAAAAAATCGGATTTACAAAGAGGATTTTGCCTTCAAACTCTCAAGTTTTAATAAAGCCAATGTTAAACAATTGATCGAAATTCGACAAATACGAGCCAATTCTCCGCAGGATGTGTTTGCGCGTAATAAATCCCAGTATTCAGTTTCTGGAACGTTTCGGTTTTAATTTAAAATCTTTATCGGCTAATTCAACATTTAACGAAACACCAAATTGGATCATCGAAGTCTTATCTTACGACTAACAACCACGTGAAAAAACTTTTTTCATCGTGAGAGTTTTTAACTTTGAAAATTGATTAAACATAAACTTCTTCGAACAACAAAACCAAACGGGACGTTTGTGTGTCTTGTTGGAAGTTCGTCAACCTGATCGTCACGGTGAAACACAAGAAGATCTCGCCAAAACAGACGTAACTCGGCACGAAGTTTGAACAGGCGTTACATGATTCCACTTCCTGTCTAAACGACGATGCATTATTGTCGTTAGGTTTGACTGAGACCGATGACTTTTGACTTCTTCGTTTTCACGCGAACAATGCTAATGGCGACTTCTCCGTTCTTCGACCTGCTTTCGTCGAGTTTCCGTGCATGTAATTGCAAGTAGTGTACGTACAGTCGCGTTGGGGTCGACGCGTTCACAGAGTACGTGTATACGTATGTATGTATGTATGTATATGCAGCACTTCGAACGTCTATAGCCATAACTATAACAAGTAGTGTGTGCTACAAGGTACCTCGGTGGCAGCGCATCTGATATCGCTGCGAGCGGCGGCAGCAACAGCAGCAGCTCAACAATGAATAGACGGCGCGCGCGTAATGCATGCGGCCGGTAACAGTTGTTGTTGCACGAAAGAAGAGAACGAAACGACGACGGGGGCGGCTCTGATAACTAATATTACGAGAACAAAAAAGAAGAGGGGGAGAAAAAAGAGGAAGTTTTTAAGTTTAAGACAAAATTGCCGCCAGCGAGAGGCAGGGATTACGCGGAAAGTGGGTTTCGCGAACTACATCCCCGTTTCTTCTTGTTATTCTGTACTCAGGAGAGAAATTAATTTCGAACAAATATTCTTTGCAGATTGCTTCTAAATAAATGTGTGTGCATAAGTACTTTTGTTTTAAAAAAAAAAAAACAAACATTTCTCTCTCTCTCTCTCTCACTTTTGTGATGTTGAAATCAATATTTTACGCGCGGTGATCGCGCGCGAGTTTTGCGTATCTGATGCACGTGTGCAATGTACAAACTAGTTAAAAATCTAAATTTTTTTATATCGTCAGTGTTTAATTCCTGCATGTATATATATATATATACACGCTCAACCGAGCGCGATGAACGAATCGGGCCATTTGCGTAATTAATTTCAGTTAATATTCATCAAGGGAAGTTGAAAGCTGGAGAGCGTCACACACGCACAAAACGCTAATAAAATAATTACCAAACTGCGAGTTACCAACGCGCATTATATTAGAGAGGGAGAAACACACACCGCAACCTTCCCGTTTATATCTTTGCAACAAACCGAACCGAATTTATTGCGGCTCGCTATACGATAAATTATAATGCGCGCGCGGATCTCGCCATTTTATACGTTCGCGTTCGAAATAGCCCCGAATAAGAGAGGGATTTAATTCCGCGCGAATAATCCGAGCGCAATCGGGAGCGCGCGGAATTAGTGTTCGCCCCGAGTTCACAACGCGACCGAGGGATTTTCGTACGTGAATCGACCATCAAGGCGGCTCGTTATTAGAGCTAAGGCTAATTATATGGACCGACTAAATCACCGAGCAATGACACCGGTAGTTGCGACGGGCACCTGGTGCAGAATCCTCTGTATCGTCGTCGGCGCGCAGATTGCACCCGGTGAACGGTGGTAACCGCGAGAGAGAGAGAGAGAGCTCGGATGGACATCCCCCCGACATAAAGCGCATTTGCATAGCGCGTTCCGTGGCGCACTGGCATAACTGGAATTTTTCCGCATTAGCATTCCGCCACGCGCGCGTTACAGCTGTCGACGTATATCGTGTACGGGAAAAAACGCGTTAAAATACTAACCCTTCCCGCTTCCTCCCTCATCGCAAGGTATTTCAAAAAAATTTTATCAGAGACACACGCTCGACCTTTACGGTTTTTCATTCTTTTTTTCTCTCTCTCTTTCTTTCTCTCTCTCTTGTACGGTTGAGCTCGCACCGTCGTATTTCTCGGTATGGGTGTAAATTCGTCGCGCGTCAGAGAGCGAGGGTTATTCATTCTTCGTCGAGAGACATTAACCAGTTTGTGTCCTTCTTTCTTGCGCACCGAGTTAATTAATCAATTAGCTCCAACAATATTGTTATAAGAGCGGAGACGCGGAAATAAAGCAACTTTAGCGAATTAAGTACTCTCTCGCGAAATACAGATAAGAAATTTTCCGCTTTAATTGCAAGTAAATTTCTTCCTGAGAGAATCTTAATTAGAGGCTTAGTTATCAAGATTTAACCTTTGGCTGCGTAGCTCGTCGAATTGAATTTTTGCGATTACGGACGGAGAGAAAGAGAGAGAGAGAGAGAGAGAGAGAGAGAGAGAGAGAGAAATAGATAGAGAGAAAAAGAGCACGAAAATGCGCAACGCGTAATTATTATCGTCCGTGTTATTTGTTACGTAACGCGGGATGAAAAACTCCATTTTCGCCTGTCACTGACACGCGACATCGTCCTGTGTGCGCGCACAGCCCGTCAAAGTCTCGACTCAGTCAACGGATAAATTAGGCGACTTGACAGGGAGGTCTATAAGTGTGAAACACAAAACTCAAAGTGCCAACCACACAGATTCGAGCGACGGCCCATTAGCCGCGTCTCCTCGTTCGGTACGTGGGAAATATCATCGCACACGAGTCGCGACGACCGTGAGCGGGATGAATGCCGTGTGGCATGTCGTAGCGACACAGAGAAGCAGGAGTCTCCGGTATAAGGTGGCGCATAATATACGTCTCTTGCCTGCTCTCGCGGTAGTTACGTGACCGGGGAACGAAAATAGATGCGCGGCGCCCATTTTCTGTCACGCCGGTGCATACACGGCGCGTATGCTCTCGTGTGTAGCTTATCGCGCGCACGTTTCCCCGGTCGAAGTAATTCCGCGTCTCGGGATAAGGAAAAGTCCCTTGATGGAGGCGGGCGGGCGGGCAGAGTTCAACAGCCTTCTTGGGACGACGTCGCGTCGTCGTGCCGGAACTTTCGAAGAAGGCGAGATATCCGCTTTTGTGGGGAAAAATGCGCGCGATATACATATTTATACATACATACATGTGTGTGTGTGTGTGTGTGTGTATATGCTGCAAAACGGCACGCCGGCGGCTGATGTGCAAAAATTGCGACCTCACCTATCGTAGACGTGGTCTCGGGTCGAAAGCTTTTCCGCGGATAGTCAGCGCGCGCGATACAACCGTGCGTATTTCGTCGTTTCCTCGCGCCGGGGAACGCTTCCGATCGGTTTCCGAGAGAGACGAGTTCTCTTTCCAAATATCTCGACACCGCTCGAGAAAATACGCTTTCTCTCTCTCTCTCTCTTTCGCGAGAGAATTTCCGCGTCGTCGAAGCTCAGCAACGTTTTTCTGAATATTCGCGAACTCGCTTGCGGATATTCGCGAAGTTAAGGAGATTGAAGTATCACAGATTACGATCAAAAATGTCACCATTTGAATTCTTCTCGAATCGATAAAAATGTAAAAAAACCACGCGATTTAAAATTCACCATCGTTGTGATATGAGAGCGATCGAAAAAAAAAGAGAACGAAGAAGAAAATGAGCAAAGTCAAAAACAAGCACAATTGAACGAACAATGAAACGGATAATAGGAACGGATTAGGAATTTCGCCCGGAAATTGGAGGCAATGCGCCCGCAGTATGTCATACGCGCACGAAATGCGGGCGGTGTGTATGTGTGTGTGTGTATTTGTAATTCCAGTTTGAACGTGTATACATAACGATACAAGAGACAGGATGTTTCAAAGCGTGCGTGCGAGAACCGAGAGATTTAACCCTATGGCGTATAATTCGTACATATACATTAGATTCACATAGACAATGCACGAAATTAATCGAGCCGGGCGATGCGCGCACGCGCACGCGTACAATGAAATTTATACCCGGTAATGAATGCAAAATTGCCACCCCGGTACTTATGATCGACGCGCTGCTGAAATTCCGATGAACGTCGTATTAGTGTTATATATCGCCCCTGTTACATACACGCTTATAAATGTCGGACCGTACATGCATACATCGGCGACGCAAAGAGACCATTAGACTGATTTAACGACGACGGGGGATCATTTATTCGCGTTTGTTGGTCTCGGGCAAGAATCATTTTGCCGCAAAACGATATAATCATTCTGTTGTCACAAGCAATAAATGATATTCATTGCGCTGCAGTGCGCCCGTTGCATATTTGTACAACAATCAAACAAAACAAAAAAAAAACATTTTTGAAAAGAATCGATCGTCGTAGTTTGATAAAACTAAAAAAAACATGGGATTTTTGAGAGAATCTCGTTGTTATTGGTCGGCGAACGTTTAAAAATTGTATTTTAATTACAAATTTAATTTTTATACAAATTTCGTATTCGACGTCGACGATGCGGCATCGTTTTATGAAATTTATTTACGTGCGCCCGTGTTTTTTATTCGCAACATTATACTATTGAGAAATATTCAGACAACAAAAGCCCACTTTTACATTTTGGAAATGATACTTCGTATTTGGCAATAAAATGTAAATCGGCGCGAAGATGAGTTTTATTTGTTCCACATCGCAGATGTAATTCGAAACGACGAAAAAATAACAACCGCGTGTGTTATTGTTATTACGTAGCGCGCTGCGAACGTTCGGATATGAAAATACGAGGATCGGAATCTTGAAACGAATTCGCCGTCAGTCCGCTTGAATGGCAGGTAATATAACGAGAAACAAAGGAAGAGAAAAGCGAGATAATCCCTTCGTACGGTCGAGTAAATTTTGAGGTTCAATTCTCGAGGGCTGACCAACGCGGTGCTGAATTCGCGAGTTTGCACAATCCGAAGCATTAAATAAAATAAAAAAAAAACAATAGACTGCTTTAAAACTTTCCACAACCGTGAATATTTAAAAACATAGTATCGTGCAAAAGATTGAGAGAGAAAGAGAGAGATTTGCACACAAAATTTCAAGAGAAAGTTTCAACAAATTAATCGCGCAACAGCGGCGGCTGCATATACATACATGCGTGTGAAAATTACAAGTGTGCATTGTGTTTAACTTCCATAAAATCTGCGCGACTGAAATATATATATATATATCACTTTTAAATAGAAAAAAATTATCACACTCTCGAACTGTAATATTCATCAGTGCGCGCACACAGCATTGCACACACGCGGTTATACATTGACGGTTGAATAATGAACATTTTGCAAAGAAGAGAAGCGTAGCGATCGCGCGTAATCCGTGAGAAAAAAAAAGCGAGAGATTTTATGTCAAGCTAAACCGCGCGCGCGCACCTCGAAATCCTCTCTCTCGCTAAAGTAAATTTCAGCGTTAGATCCTCCGAGGAATCTTTTGTGTCGAACTTTTTCCTTTTTTTTTTCTTTTTTTTTTTTTTTTTTATCGTTCCCTTACCTCACCCGATGTGCTCCGTTTTTCTTTTTTACCGCGTAAATTTGTGTAGTTACGGAGAGAACAAGGGAAACAAGTTACGCGCAGCCGAGATACAAAACGCTCGGCGTTTTACCCTCTCTTCATTTCGAGTTGAGAGAATTTTTCATCACCTCGGAGAGACGACACAAGGGCGAGACGCGCATATTCTCTCGTCTGCGATCACGTTGTAAACTCGAGGTGTGTAGAGTAGCGCTACTCCTCGTCTGTCCGATAATTATTTTCCACTCTGATCAGTGTGTGAAATCAGTGTGTGGAAAAGGCTAACGGATAATTAAATATAATATATCGCTTGTCTCTTACTTATAGACCTTGTGCTCTTTTTGAATGTTATAAAAGTGTAAAATCCGATCAACCTTTCCTTCCTTCGTCGCGCACCACCATCGTGTGTCGAGGTCGCGGCAAAACACTCTATGTAGCTTAACAAATTTACGCCTTGCGAAAACAATAGTTATTATATGCTGTAAAAAAAACGAACAATAACAGTCTCTCGATTCGGGCCATTGTGAAAAAAACGCTGAAACACAAGCGTCGCAAAATCGCCAACACATTTTTCACTTTTTAACGTAAAAAAGACTCGCTCCGCAAACACACGGCGTTAACTAACAAGGGGATAGCGGAGCGCGCGCGCTAAGTTTTAAAAATGAATTAAACTCAGCCGTTATATACATGAGGATTACAGGTCTCGAGACGCGCGGTAATGCGACAAAAGTAGTCACGGACTAAGAAAGTTCATTAAAGTTGAATCAGCGGGATTTGCCGCCTTAAAAAGGTCGAAAATAAATTTTAATCAACCGTGTAATGCTGAAGAAGTGCATTTGTTTCCACGCGTGATTCTATTAATCTAATGATAACTAATATGATTTAAAGAAAAAACAAAAACTGATGCAGCTAAATTTGTTTTCTAAATCGCTGAATAATCTGGATTGCACTGGATGAGAAAAGAGGAAACGCGGAATCTCGCCGAGCGATACACGCAATATCGTACGCAAAATCGGTTTAATTAACTGCAAACAAAAGACTGTACTTACAGTTCCGCTTTATTACGTTATTAACAAAATATCCGAGCGAGTTTGCTTATTTGGTACACGTCATTTATTTAATAAGCTTTCATTATTCCGGAAAAACGCAACAAACGTTAATTATATTTAATAAAGTGAACAAGCGTTAATTATCCTTTGTTATCGGAGCACAAACGTAGCGCACCAACGAACGTTCCCTTCGAAACTTCGTTAGCTTTCGTTTCGTACACAGTTTCGTTTTCCTCTTCGTCTTCTCTCTCTTTCTCTCTCTCTCTCTCTCTCTCTCTCTCTCTCTCGGTCAATTCTTCTACTTACGCGCGTTTCGCGATAAGAATGCTATTCTCGATATTATCGTCCCGGTAACGACGAGAATAAAATCGGCAAACTTTTATTTTACAAACAGACGCAATTATGTGTGATCTGCTTATGTGCGAATCGAGAAAAATAACTGCGCACTCTCTGATTTTTAACAAAGAGAAGATTCTCTTCGTTATAATTTGTTTCTTTTACAATGCCGATCGTATATTTTTCTGATAACACACGAGCCGACTTGAAATTGGCGGAAGGAAAGCCCGCGTGCGACGATACTTCTCGCGAGATAGTGTCGATACGTTCTTCACGTCGAGAGAGAGAGAGAGAGAGAGAGAGAGAGAGAGAGAGAGAGAGAGAGAGTTCATCATTTATCACGACTTATCGCACATTTCAACGACTGAAAGATTCGCTCGGCGAATCGGAAATCGAAGAATTCCTTACCGTTTTCTTGCTGCTTTCTACAGATAGGTATATTGACTATCACTACAAAGAAAGAAAGAAAGAAAGAGAAATTACGAAGCTATTTCTTATTTGCGGATATGCTCGACCTCGGCGCACGAAACCGACTCCATTTCAAACTCAATTGTTACAATTAATTTAAAAAAAAAAAATACTAATCAGTCAGAAAAAAATCACACAAATAATATATTAATCTCGAAAAAAGTGACCTACAATTTAAAGAGCCCGTGATGAAGCGAGTTCGTAATAATTTCGTGTATAATCACCTGATGTTGCTCATAAAGCACATATTAACGTGCTAATAACGTGAATAGCGGTAGTCGGGGAAAAATTGCTCGGTGTCGCGAAGAGGGGAAGGAATCGACCGACGAACAGAATGGTGTTTAAGCACCTTGCAATAAAGGTTTTTTGTCGTTTTTTGCGTAGGAAGATTAAAGCACACCTGTGCGGCACACAGCCCGCGTGGTGGTGGTGGTGGTGCCACGAAAGGGCTGTGCTGGAGGAAATCGGTCTCGAGGCGGCATTCGTTACCGTTTTATTTGTTTCAGCCGGGGGTCGGCGAGAACACGATCGATCCTACCAAACGGCGACGACGACGGCGTCGCAGTCGCCGACGCCGCCGCCGCCGCCGCCGCCACTGCCGCCGCACCGCTACTCTTCCTCTTGGTATCTCAGTAACTTTGGCCGGTTCTACCTACCCGTATACCAACTCCCCAATCGATACTCGACCCGACGACGAATCGTCTGTCACGATTCGACCGTCGCTATTCTCTATTTCCGAAGGACAATGACGACAGTGACGAGAGAGGACTCGTTGTTTACAATCAGTCTGTTTTGTTCCTCGTCTAAAAGCGGCGATTGACAAGATTTCCGCTTGATTTCCGCTCTCGCCTCCCATCTTGAGATGAGAGTAATTATCGGGCACAAACAGGATATGATGCAGCTTCATCGGATGTTACAGCATGCTAATAGGATATATGGGTCGTTGATGATGCAATCGGGGAAAAAGATGATTTATGCAGAAAGACGGAGATCAGATCAGAATTGTGAGATTTGCAGATGGCGGAAAACAATTTCAGTATTTCCGATCTATCTTCTCACTTATGTAGAATCGTCACGAGAGGCTTTGTTGTTGTTTGTTGTTTTCTTTTTTCTTTTCTTTTTTTAGTCAGATGTGCAAAAACAACTACGCGCGCCCCGATTATTTTATCCCTCGAGAGGATTTTTTTTATTTCGCACTTTCTTTGAAGACAGAAATAACACTGGGGGAAGAAACAGAGCAAACGTCTTCAACTTCTCGTGATCGTATAACAAAAAATAATAATAAAAAAAAAAGCTAATAAAAATTGTCGTTCCGCTTTCCCACGATCGTAACAAGTTTCCCTTTCGCTTATCGACAGGCTTCTCGAAGCGTGACGTGTGTGTATCTTTCGATCATCGCGAGCGATACACGCATCCATCATGTTTCCATCGTCGCGTCTGTCTCTCTTTCTCGACGTTGGGCCCGGGTCATAAATATATCTCGAAAACGATGCGCGCGCGCAGCGACAGGTGTATCAGGCGAAAACAAAGAGGATATAGATGCGCGCGTATTCACGGTGCGCAGATTCGCGAAAACCGATCTCGTGTATATTCGCGGCCGCAAAACAGCGAGCGAGCGAGCTGGCGAGATAGAAAGAGAATCGCGCGCGGTGGCAGCGGCAATTTTGACGATAAAGCGGATCACAGGCCGATTATATCGAACGTTTGTTCCCGTCGTGGTATAACATTTAGTTTCACGGAGTTCCGGGATTAGCAATGGAGAGAGCCCGCGCCGGCGGCGATATGCTAAACCGTAATCGATCATCGCTTTCTGTCGAAATGAACCTCTCCGCGCGCGCGTCTCCGGCGTATAGGTACCTACGCAGTAGCCCCGGTTTATGCACGTTTGGCTGCGCGTTTCACGCCGTGTTTGACACATCGACGTATACACACACGCGAAGCCAGCTGCGCCTCACAGCCTCCGATAACAAATCGATGCGAGAATCCGAGAGTTTACCAGCCGGAGGACTCGTCGCGATCTCTCGCCGCACGCGCTGTATATCCGTTTCGATCATTCCGATTTCGCTGATTACGAAGTCGCGGGCACAACGACCTCGAAACGCGCGCGCGCGCGCGCACATCTGATCGAACGAGCATGATAACGTTACGCGGGCGCCGTGGCGGTAATCGCTCGTGTAATTGCGCGATCAATTTTCTTCCACCTACGCGCGCGTACTCGAGCGTAAGAGTGCAAGTTCGCACTGCATACGAAAATGGAATCCGATCAAGATATGCTGACAGTTTGATTGTAATAGTGAGTAATTTTGTTATTCGCGAAGAGAAGAGAGAGAGAGAGAACACACTAAAAATAAATTTCTCTCTCTCTCTCTCTTTTATTATTCGTTCTCTTTTCTTTTATTACTGTAACGCTCGGTTTTGTAAAAATTATATCTTTGCATTGAAGAGTATAATCCGATTACTTTAGCCATGCGTGTTCGAAAATTTGCACGTAACAAAATGGAATTATACGGGGGATTGCGTATATAATAGGAAGAAGATAAACAGCGTATCGCAGTTCCGTGTTTCAATTTACGTGTCAATTATCATTTCCTTTCTGGAAAATGAGTTCAATAATTTCGTTACAGAATACGGGAAAAAGATTGGGAATAAATCCTGACACATATACGCGCGCGCATTACCTTTTTCACGAAGATTTAACTCTTCAGCGATTTAATAGAAATTTAAAATCGTCGTACTGGCGGAGGGAATAAAAGTATCTTCTCTTCTTGCGAAAAGATTGCAATATTTATTTATATTTATTGTGTCTTATTTATACCGTGACCTTTTTGTGGAATTCTTGTACCGCAATGAATTCACCGAAAATGAATCATTCATCTCGTTCTTTTGTACGCGAGGGAAACTATCGCGTAGGATTGCATTTTTCTTTCCGTTTCTTTAATTACTACGTAAAACGCGCGCGCGCACACACAAAAGAGAGGCACGAAAGGAAAAACAACCGTCCGTCGGTCGTGATTCCATGACGGTTGAAAACCTCCTTCTCTTCCTACGTTGCAACTTTTCTTTGAAATTTAATTACAAGCAGTGTTTCAGAGCTAACAATAAGTTTAAAACACATTTTTGCTTGGAAGCCTCCGCGCGCTGAAATTTACTGTATAAATACATGTGTATAAATATATTTTCAAGAAGACACCTTTTATGTAACGGAAGTTTCTTGTGTATCTTCTTCGAACTAACGACAAGTTAATTGTCGCAAATTTCTGAATTATTTTTGTTTTTAAATAAAATTTAAACGTAAAAACCTATTTTTTTTTCTATATTTTGCATCTTCTATACACGCGCGCGCACGCACACATGTACGATACGTATCCAGCACCAATAGTAACACATTTCCAACAAAATTGAATTATGGTTTCTGAAATTGCACGCGGATATTATTCTAATGCAGAAGCTGCATTCGCACTGCATTTCGCGGCGAAGTCAATGTAATTTATATTCCAGTGAAATACGAGCGACATGAAAGTCGACGTCGTGTGATGGCAAGTCTTATCAGAAAATCCGATAAATAATGTGTGTGGGGCCGGCTTTGCATAAATGCATAAACATATATGTATACACTTATAAAAACCCCGTTTCTAATTTTTTAAATTATATATCGCGATGACGCGCGCATGTGCAATTTTAATTACATTAAAACTAATTAAAATTAAACATGAAACGCTTGATAGCGTTCAATCTCTTGATAGCGGTAAACATTTTTCATTTGAAAAGGTGAGGATTACGCTCTCCGCGTGACGAACCGCTGAACGTATGAAAAATAAAACCTATAGAAAAAGATCAGAAAGATCAACTGGATTTGCTGGAATTCATAAAAGTTCATTCTTGCAAAATTAATCGAGGAGATTTGCGCACTTCGACAAGAAATCGCATTTCACATTTATCGGGATTAGTTCGTTTGAGACGTTTTTACATGCCGCGCGCTGTGCTTTTTTTTTTTTTTTTTTCGTCCGCGTGACAATGCCAATACGGAAAATTGGATTTTCACAAAGAACGGAGAGCCGAGCGCTCTGCGTCGTCGCGGAGAGATCGTCGCATTGTTTTCGTTTTTGAAGTTTAATCCTGCGGGAGGTCATTAGATATTCCCAGTGCATGGGCGTTGTATTCTCGTAAGTGGAACGAGGTGACCAAAGAGTATATAAAGCGACGCGCGGGCGGCTTTTAAAGGACGCGACGTACATATGCATATGCGCCATTCCTCCAATTAGTCGTTTATTATTCGGAATTGTTCTGCGGCGCAAAGCGCGCGCTCATAGGGCCGAGCTTGAAATTGTAATGGAAGAATGTAATTTGCGGTAAATACAGAGGTTGAAAAAATTACGACAAATCTCAAAAGCAACCGCGAGAAAATTAATTATAACGATGTACTTATGAATGAACCGTTGTAGAACCGTGTAACAACTTTTTACTTCTTCCGCGCGACAATTGCGTGATTTAACGTCAATTATTATTATTATTCTCTGGAGAAAATACTGTGTCAATATACAGATAAACACATTCGTTCGTTTATGGGACATTTTAATTAAGCGAATTTTTCACCGATACTTTTCAAATTTTCGAGGATTATTTGTTTGTTAAGTAAATAAACTAATTTTTCGCACTCGCGATAACTCTGTACAAAACTATTTATAAAACAAGATAAATTACATAAAGACACGTTGTATTTGATAGGTATTTTAGTAAATACAACATATATGTATAAATCCCCCATCGAAACGCGGTAACTGCGCGTAATAACTTACTTGGTTTTAATAAAATTGAATGATCGATATGATTTAAAATCCCTATATTTTTGGTTCAAATTTATAATTTCGTTTCAACAATAATATCGAGTTCACGCGAATACACAAATAACAAAGACATATATATCTGTGTTGGATATAAAAATACTTTCAAAATAATATTTCAGATTTCCGTTCTACGTCATTGAGCTGTAGCGCGGAATGCGCGCGATGTGTGCCCGGATTACTAATCTTAGGATTGCCCCCGTGCTTGGAGAGCACGGTAAACGCACGATGAATTTTAATTGCGCGAAATTACTACAATGCCGCGCGCATTGTATACTACAATTACAAGATAAGCGAATAATATCGTTTGAAAAACAAACGTGCGCGCGCGGGCGCGAGCACGGCATGCATCGCGCGCATAATGACGGCATCTATTCGGAGAAAACATCAAAGTATGAATTGTATGCAGATTGCGGATGAACCCACAAGCGCGCCAATAAAAAATGCTGATGCTTCACTCGTCAGCGCTCGGGAATTCATCTACCAGCGTCATCGCGATTGTTGCAAATATACCGTGTACGCGACGATAAATGTGTACTCGCAAGAAAGTTTTTTTTTAAAAAAAAAAACATGTGGTAACAAAAGAAAAATTCGCAGAAACGATCCGTCGTCGACGGACGACGTAAGGTCAAAGCGACGTCAAGGAAAGTTTGACTTGGAATTGAGCGAGGAATTTATATTTATATCTGGTATACATTTCGCGCGCGCGTAACACATGGCACCGACCGCGTCACCCATATTTCACCGGCGGTCTAAGCGGGTTCGTGTGCGCCGCAGATGTTGCGTGTGTGTGTATATGCGTATGTGTGTGTGTGATTCATACTAGGAAAAGCTCGCAAGTAACTCGCGCAAGGTAGAATTTCCGGCCACGACCCCGGCCTCGTTTTACGCGCGCGACGCCGCGCCGCCGCCACACCGGACGCGTATATATTTTATTTCGCGCCGACCGGCACAGGCCGGCGCGAGATGGACCCGCCATATAGAAGCGGACATATGAGGCCGAGATTTTACGAGTCGATACGTGTGTACGTGTGTGTGTCACATGTGTAACGCGCATTGGCACAAGCGGTCCGGCTATCGGGGTTAACTGCGGTCCGAACGCAATTTATTCCCATCTCGATGGCGCGCGCATTCCGCTTCGTTGCCGCGAACGCGCCTCATCGCAAGTGCGGCGACGGCGACGGCGGCGGCGGCGGCCGGGATCCCGTAGACGATGTATATCTCGCAATGGGAACGGAAATCGCGTTGCAATTGCGCGCGCAAGCTGGAGATTATGATATAAGCAATGAGGCGCATACCAGGCGCGAATAAAACTGCGGACTGAATGTGAAAATAAGCTATAAAATATGTGCGCAAAGCGTATCGCGTTCCAAACAAGAAAATTCGTGTTCGACCACGCAATAATAAAGCCGGGGGATATTTCATCACGTCGTTTCGCGGCTGTTACGAACGGTTTGCGCGAGAACGGGATTTATTTTCATCGCTCGACGCTCCAAAAATCGTTCGCACGCGCCGCCGCAACGCGTTGCGCGATAATGTCGCGCGAATTCAACTTTTCTCTTTTCCCCTCGACCCCTCCTATTTCTGGAAAAGCTCGCAAAATGTCGGTCGGTCGTGGCACCCGTTACGCCCCGCGGATCCCCCCCGAAAATGCGATGAACGCGAACACGCGCGCACGGGATTTACGTGTCCCGGGATCTGCGATAAACCCGCCCGGGGGGAGATAATGCGAAAATTTACGAATAATCCGGCACGACGACCCGACAAATTGGAGTTTTTCGTAAAAGGAGGGGGAGAGCTATAATCGTTTCATCTTTGAATTTCCATGCCTGAACTATAGTCCAATATGTATATGTACTATATATGTATAAATTCAAATAACAAAAACCAAATCTGCACGGTAAACTGGAGAGAAAAAAACTTCTACTCTACACGCAGTAAAACAAATTCTCCATATTTTTGTAAACAATATAAACATTCACTTCACGCACAATTTGTCGCAAAACGCAGTATCTCGCGTTGTTGTTTTTTTTTTTAAGGGAACCAACTACGATATTTGCCAACGGTTATTTAAGCCGATTAACTTAACCAAAAGGTAGATAATTTATGATCTTATTTATGACCTTAATTTTTTATTCCGCGAACGCGAGAGGATTAAAGCTAAACGCGTATATATTTAAACGCTAACTCGCGCTCGGTGTACACGAACCAAAGGTTCGTTGCTGAACGTGAGGCTGAACTTGGAAGCTCCCGACCGACTAAAAAACATTCCGCGCCCGTGTTATCGTTTGCACGTGCTCCGTAACTATCATTTAGCACGGATAGCAACGCATTACTACGGTAAACATTTCGTGTGGGGGAGAGCACGTGGGAAATTTGCGAATTCATTGCGCCGAGTAGTTTCGAGAGCGCCACTCGATTCAATGTATCACTCTAATATGGGAATAAACGGAAAACGGAACTTTCTCCCCTCGACGTTTCGTTTGCCAGGAAGCAATTCATTAGGTATCTATCGTTTATTACGGAACTCTTTAATTTTGACTTCAAAAGAGAGAGAG